>JAURVB010007252.1:0-15607 GCA_033002965.1 Piper betle
TGTAAAACCCACGATTCAAGTCAGGGTTTTATATTCAGAACCAGTCGGTTCGACCGTTATTTTCGAGTCGAGTCAGTTTCAAAACACGTGTACTGAGCCGACGCCGGTCTCGTGTATGAGCCATGAGGGTCATGTGTACCCAAGTATATGATGATAACGTCATGAACACAGCAGAAAAGAATGAGTTATCAGAATATATGAGAGTATGTAGTTCATTTTTTTTTATTATGATATATAATGGATCGTAGAATTAGTTTTAGGTCGTTTACCACGTTAGGACGCGTTACGGGCATTTTGGGTAGGTTGATAGTTCTAGAGCATATCATTATGATTTTTTTGGTGTTGTTTGATTTTACGGGATTTTTCACGATTTTTATGAATTTTTTAGGATTTAATATGACTTAGTTATTATACTTGACTCGAGCCGGAGACGAGTCAAGTCTTAATTACAAGTTTGCCACCCAACCTTTCTTCTCGCCACCGACCTTTTCTCCCCCACGCCCAAACCCTAGCTGCCGTGCCGCCCCTGTTCGCGCGCCACCGCCGCCACGGCCGACGCCGCCCAGCCCGGCCACGACGTCGCCCGCCCCCTGACCAGGCCCGGCCACGAGCTGGCCGCCGTAACGCAAGGAATCACCGCGGTGATGCAGCGCTTGCGTCGCTGATCGCGCCGCCGCCGACCGTCGCAACCACGATCAGGTGGTCGGCTCGACGTCCTTGACCCCTCAGCTGCCTTTCCCGACCGGAGCGGAGGCCATCGCCGGCCTAGCCGGCCGGATCTAGCGACCCATCGCCGCCGCTCCATCTTATGCATTTTCCGGCGAGCCACCACCTCCGTTGGCCGCGTCGACCTCGTAGATGAGTCGGGCTCGCCGAGCCGGTTCCGAGGGTACCCAACACGACCACTTTCCTGCCAGTAGACGCTGCCGGCGATTGTCCGCCGGAAAACCATCGAAAGCCGTCGGAAAACCATCGGAAGCCGCCGGAAAACTGAGCCGCCAGCAGCCGCCGGAAAACTGCAGCTGGAAAACCGGAAATCGGATTCTGGAATTCACTAGAATTCATCGGATCTTCCGCGGGGCTCACCCAGTCGAGCCCGATCGAGCTTCGGACGCCAATGAGCGCCGAATTTGAGTTCCGAGACATGCAACGGAACCCTAACCGTCACCGATTGTCGACAATGTGAGGTATAATTACCTCCGATTGATTTATTTAAAATTGATGATAATTGTTAGCATAGCATGCTAGGGTTGATTAATTATTATGATGAATGTTAAGATTATGAATGAAGTAAACATGTGCATGATGTGATTAACAGGGAATGAAAGTTAAATGAGCTAATAAAGTAAAGTAAATTTGAGTATGATAATCGAGTAATGTAACTTAGGAAAAATATAATAAAATTGGTAGGAATAGGATGAGTTAGAATTATTCTCATATTTATGATTATTGATTGTGATTGATGTTTATTGAGTTTAATGCATCATTTAGTTAGCGGGCGTTAGTATTTAGTTTTGATGTGTAGGTACAGAGTAGGAGCTCACCGCCTAGGCGCGATGACACGCTTGGAGCTTCTACCAGGTCCGTTTAGGACTCGTCTGTTTTACTCTTTTCTATTGTATGTTTGTTTTAATGCCTACAGGACGAGTTAAGTGGCGCTTTATCGGATCCCACTTAACTCGGGCCATTTAACCGAATAGTTTTTTCCGGATTAATAACCCCTCGAGGATGAGATCCCTCGAGGATGATTTCGAAAATAAGATCCACCACAAGTTGCCTTCGGGCCTATTATATAAATCCCTACCCAGCCCTATATATATGTAGTTTTCGCGTTTTCAGTGAGACGAGAGATGGAGAAATCGACTGCACGTACCATGCAAAGGATGCCGTGACAGTCAAAGCGGGCTCTGGATTAGTGCCAGCGGACTGTTCCATTCCCGAGGGATCCTAACAACTCCGCGTTTGAGTTCCTCACACCCGGAGAACGTGGAGGTTTACAGGTACTATTTAGTACAGCGCATGTCCGGACTTGTGGTTCAAAGGGTACTAAAGGCGACTGCCTGAGAGTACTCGGCCTTCGTGCTCAAGGCCAGGAGAAATATGGAGGTAAGGAGAGGGCTTAGGATAAAGTTTCACGAGAAGTACTGAAAAAGAAGTGCCGAGAGCGGCACAGTACCAGCAGCAGATCAGTAAGTTCGGGATGCTACCGGGTCTGCAGCCCAGTGGCTCCTCAGTAGTGCCCTTCAGAGTGTTCACGTGGAGTATATGATGTTTTCCTTCATATGAGAGTTTGCTCTCATAACCAGCTTGTTATCGTTATTTTATTTTCCGGACCAGTAACACTTGTTACGGACGTGTTTTTATACTATATGTAGGTAATAATCACGAGTTGGAGGAGCCAGCTTGGACGGAGGAGCAATGAGGTCTTCTGCACACACACATTGGGTGATTGAATGTTTAATATTTTGTTTATGATGTTATTTTATAAACATGTTATGATTAAATATTTGAGGCATGACAATGATATGAAATGAAATGATCAGAGTAGCGTAGCAAAAGTGTGATGGGTTAGGACCCAAAGTTCAGAGAATGATGAATATAGTAGATTAGAAGTCTGTGTGAATGCTATTGTCGCTATGCGTATATATGTTTGAATATATGATTTTGACAGGGTGGCCCCTAATTGCATTTTTAGGGGAAATTTTGTCCCTTTCATTTTAGAATTTTTACTAATTTTGATTGTAATTGTGTTGGTGTGAAAATTGGTTGCATGTTATCCATGTAGTATCCTGTTAGGGTTTTATGTATTCATACATACATAGAGCAAGTCGGATCTTCATCTTAAGACGCCGGGATTGGATCCGCACAAGTTAGGTTCGGGTTAGCCGACCTAACCGGGGCCTGTAACATGCCGGTTTGGTTCACGAGTGTGAACCTGATTTGGGGTGTTACACTGCAAGTTTTTGCAGCGCACCATATGCTGCTGAATAAGAGCCATTAGATCAAAATCCAGCAGCTCTTGTTTATCCTCTCATTTTTCAGATCTGCAGACTCGATTACTCGCCCGACCCCTGACCCGCCCAAACCGGCCCTCTCGCCCGCGATCGCTCCACTGCCTGCCGCCGTGGCCTCGCCCCTTGCCGGCGGCCCCGCCCTCCCGTCGCCATGGTCCCCGCCCCCAGACAGCAGCCACAGCCAGATCCGCGCCCTCCGCCCCCGCCCGCCCCCAGCTGATGCCCCCTGCCACCCCCTCGGCCACCGCCCCCGGCTCTCGTTCATCCTCTCATTTTTTAACAGTTTTAAGATTTCATAATTTATGTTGTATGTAAATTAATATTAGTATTATATTAAATATTGATTACGGTGATTCTATTTCATTTATTATATTTATATTTGATAAATTGGTAATATTTAATTATAATGTAATTAATTATAATTTTCATCATTTTGGCTTGTTGACCTCTAGATTTCCATGCATGATACAAATTTAAACATGAATCAACAAACTATTTTGTATGTTTTTGTTTGTGTTTATTTGTGGGTCATAGTTAATATGACTACATAAGTTAGGTACATGCCCAATTAACTAAGTTGGTAATGATATTATAGCACTTGTTAGTTGATACAAGTTTGCTATTAATTAACCAATTAATTTTTCTCTTCTTGATTTTAGGCTATGTAGATTAGTATTAACGTTATAAATTAAGACTAAAGGTTTATTTGAGAATAATATAATAATTGATTAAATATAATGTCTCAAAGTGTATAGTTTAAATTAAATTGTTATGATATTAGCTGCTCCATTATATTCTATATATAATACAAACATAATATAGGTATCAAACTTTTAAAATGTTATTTAATAAATAAGGCATTAGTTTTGTATCGTGTCAATTTATCAACTTATAATTATTCTTTGCTATGGGAATGATAAGTTAATTTTAGTAAATGTATAAATTATTATATTTATTTTTGGCCAAATTAATAAGTTATAAAGTGCCTTGCAATTCTAGCTATTGTATATGGTTGATGAGGTATAAACTAGATTATGAATTCATGAGTTAGAATATAGATAACTTATATATTAGTATATTTTAATCATTTGAGGAATTATCATTGGTTTATCCATTTTAAATATTTTGTTCGTTATTTTATATGATTAATTATTAATTTATGGGTTGATAAATATTGACATCCTTACAAGTCCAAGTAGTTGCTAGCATGTTTTGATTTATCCCGATAATGATTAAAGATTAGGTGTAACCACATAAATTAGCTTGTGTCAATTAATTAAATATTAAATTATCATTGTTCACTTATAAGTAATTAACCAAATGATTAACTAATTGTTGTGAGATATATTTTATTGTTATCTTTTTATGTACTTAGTTAAGTGTCACATATCATATCATTTCATGCATTAGCTAAGAAATTATACCTGTTAATGTATAAACTATTTATGACTCTCAGACTATGATTTCTCATTGTGATTATGGTATCTTCGTCTGAATTTCCAGGTCCGTATAACTATTTGAAATGCCGTATATTCCTTTTTGGCAACCTTAGTCAGCATGAGCCCAAATTCGATCACCATGCACCGAGCGTAATCAGGGTCAAAGATTGATTTAGTTCGACACGGGGCCGCACCCTTAAAATTATTTGAAAGATAAAATACCCACCTCCATGCCAAAAGGGGTGATAGGGCATAATGGCGAAAGACGACTCATTATGCACTTGTGATATCAAGAGGGTGAGTCAATGATAAATATTGGTAACTACAGATCGTAGGCCACGTAACGTGTGTACATATACATAGGATTATAGCTAGATGGGGCGGCCACCCCTCCTGGCATAATAAGGGCTTGGCATAGGCTCATAATCACTAAAAGATTTCAATAATGAAATTGTAGAATATATTAAATTATTTCTTATAATTATATGAGTTAGTATTTTTATCATTAATGCGGAATTACCTCTGTAAATATGAGCATGGAAGTATGGGTAGAGTCGGGATAACTTGAGTACTCTCTAATAAGACTAATTTTTTTTCTTATATGCTTTTGTACTTTTGGGTTGTTTGTATGACAGTGGGATTTCGGTTCCTTTCATGGGTCATAGATTATTCCGAGCATTGATTATATTAAATTTTATTTCATGGCATGACTTAGAATTTAAACTTTAACTAATTCTTTGAGTATGAATTTAATTTGTATGGTTTAAAAGAATTTATGCCATGGATTTTTTCATGATGTTGATAAATTAATAGAAAATTAATTTATTCAATATTTAGTATTATATTGGAATACTTGGCCTATGGCTCAGAACGGGCGGGTCATTACAATGTATATTCAATTTTAATAAAAAACTTTATCTTTAGATACAACAATCATATAAAAATATAAAAAATAATTTAAATTTAATATTAAAAAATCATTATGTAGGTATTAATCAATTAAAGATTTCAATTTAAGTAAAATTTTAATATTTAAATAGAATTTATCATTTTTTGAATTTTTGAATTTGGGTGAATTATATTTTTCAAATAATAAACATTAATAAATATATGTGAAAATTATAAATTAAGCATGTATTATTGAGTACGATACCGTAATTTAAGTAATATGATTATACATATATGAGCAAAATTTATCAATTTGTTATCTTTCCTAATATGGGTGGAAATATATCGCAAAGTTTTACAAACAATAAATAAAATTTTAAAAAGAATTTAAATAAAGTAGTATTAGTTGGTCTATAAGACTATTATGGTGATAGAATCAACTACAAACCTAAAAAGGTTAAATTGCGATGAGAGCAACCTCCTAGCCACATATATTTGGTTGGACCAAAGTGCCCTTGTAAATAGATGGTGGAAGATAACTAAAAATAAGAATAATATAATTATCAGCAAGAAAAACATACGAATTTTTTCGTAGTTTTGTGAGACCTAATTCATATCCTCATGTCAGGCCATGTTAGTCTTGTGACCACGAACTTACTATTCATTGTTGTTTTCATACATTACACAATATATATATATATATATATATATATATATAAATTAACTAGCCTTTGGTAGCTAGTTAATTTATATCTTCAAATGCTGGCTTGGCCCCTTCTTACTTCAAATGCTGAAAATAACTCTGACAATGCATCCAAAACATTAAAAAAAGTTGCATACTAATTAGTTATGCATTAATTTGAGGTGGAAAAGGCAACTAAAATATTATTATTTTATTCATCGTGGTGTATGTAATACTCAAAAATTCTGGGCGCACTAGTTGCAAATGGTGTGAGTGCGTTAGGCAAATTTGGATATGATTGGGGGTGAACACAATCTCGTTAGAGAGGTAGTGGATATGGGCATTGTCAGTATCTCGATCAGACCTGGGCAAGCTAAAGAACATGAACAACAACACATAACAAGGTAGATCGTGGGGCTCTGGGAGCCGGTAGGGGACGCACCTAGTTATACAGTTCTAATAGATCCATATGCAAGACAATTGTGACAGCCCATTTCGGTTCAATCGTGAACTAAATTTGTGAGATCTCTTAATTTAGTATTACATCTAATATCTTTTAATGTAAGATTTAGTTTATTAGTAAGGACGTGTATCATAATCTTCAAGCTGATTAACCAAACTTTTGAAGGGGTGACTTTGACCCATCATTTTGCACTTTGGGCTGAGTTATTATAAATAGTATTAGAACAACCTGATTTCGAATTAAATAGTAGGTTAGACTAGGGTTGATGGCTAGACTGCTGATCATAGGCCAGAGAAGGTCGTGGGCTGGAGCTAACGACAAGCCAAGCGTAGGAATTTTAATGTTGAAATTTCCTAAGTAGGTAGAATGTGATATCCTACAACTTAGTTCTACGTCTAATACCGAATGAGGTAAAATCTAGTTTATTATTGAGAATGGACTATATATCTTCAACTTTAGTTAATTACTTTTTGAAGATATGACTTAGGCCTATTAGTTTACACTTTGGGTTGGGTCATTATCAAATCAAAGTACTAAATCTTAAGAAGCCACTCTGAACACTCAAGAAGTACTTAACATGACCTAACTACTTGAGGTGTCATAAGGCAAAAAGCCCATGTGTGTGGGCTGACCTCTAATGTACATGCAAAGAATATAAACTCATATACGTACATGACAAGCAAATGGAATGCTCATGTAATTTTAGGTGTGGGCTCATGTAAATAAAACATCTATATGATTCTAGGTTACAAAGGAGATTGTATCATGAAGAAAATCTGACAAAATTTCCTCTATAAAAAGACTATGGGGAATATCCCTTCAACACAACTTGCCAGTAACACAATAACAGTAATAAATGTAAGGCAGGAGAGTACATTATCATTACCCCATGCATCATTACCAACATAGTTATTAGTTAGATGTTGAGTAGCATTCGTTTATACATCATGTGGTTCAAGCTTGCAAGTAGATTACTTGGAGAGACTATGTAACACCCCAAATCCAGTTCATACTCGTGAACCGAACTGGCATGTTACCAGCCCCGGTTAGGTCGGCTAACCCGAACCTAACTCATACGGATCCAATCTCGGCATCTTAAGATGTAGATACGACTTGTCATGCATGGATAAATTCATAAAACCCTAACATGATACTACATGGATGACATGCAATTCAAGCACACACCAATACCATTACGATTAAACTCAATAAAAATTCTAAAATAAAACGGACAGAATTTCCCCTAAAAATGCAATTAGGGGCCACCCTGTCAAAATCGTATATTCAAACATATATACGTATAGCAACAATAGCATTCACACATACTTCTAATCTATTATATTCATCATTCTCTGAACTTTGGGTCCTAACCCATCACACTTTTGCTGCGCTACTCTGATCATTTCACATTCTATCATGTCTCATGCATTTGAACATGTCATTCACAATATAATAACATAATAACACAAAATTAAACATTCAGAAATCTAACATGTGTGTGTACAAGACCTCATTGCTCCTCCGTCCAAGCTGACTCCTCCAACTCGTGATTATTACCTACATATAGTATAAAAACATGTCAGTAACAAGTGTTACTGGTCCGGAAAATAAAATAACTATAACAAACTGGCTATGAGAGCAAACTCTCATATGAACGAAATCATCATGTACTCCACGTGAACACTCTGAAGGGCACTACTGAGGAGCCACTGGGCTGCAGACCCGGTAGCATCCCAAACTTACTGATCTGCTACTGGTACTGTGCTACTCTCAGCACTTCTTTTTCAGTACTTCTCGTGAAACTTTATCCTAAGCCCTCTCCTTACCTCCATATTTCTCCTGGCCTTGAGCACGAAGGTCGAGTACTCTCAGGCAGTCGCCTTTAGTACCCTTTGAACCACAAGTCCGGACATGCGCTGTACTAAACAGTACCCGTAAACCTCCACGTTCTCCGGGTGTGAGGAACTCAAATGCGGAGTTGTCAGGATCCCTCGGGAATGGAACAGTCCGTTGGCACTAATCCAGAGCCCGCTTTGACTGTCACGGCATCCTCTGCATGGTACGTGCAGTCGATTTCTCCATCTCTTGTCTCACAGAAATGCGAAAAGTATATATATATATAGGCTTGGGTAGGGAGTTATATAATAGGCTCGAAGGCAACTTTTGGTGGATCTTATTTTCGAAATCAACCTCGAGGGATCTCATCCTCGAGGGGTTATTAATCTGGAAAATGTTCGGTTAAATGGCCCGAGTTAAGTGGGATCCGATAAAACGCCACTTAACCTGTCCTGCAGGCAACAATTAAACATACAATAGAACGAGTAAATCAGAGACGAGTCCTAAACGGACCTGGTAGGAAAGGGGTCGTGTTGGGTACCCTCGAAACCGGCTCGGCGACCCCGACTCATCTACGAGGCCAATGCGGCCAACGAAGGTGGTGGCTCGCCAGAAAATGGCTAAAACAGAGCCGGCGGCATGGGTCGCTAGATCCGGCCGGCCAGGGCGGCGATGGCCTCCGCTCCAGTCGGGGAAGGCCACTAGGGTGTTGAGGGTGTCGAGGCGACTACCCGATCATGGCGGCGATGGTCGCCGGCGGCGCGGGCGACGACAGAAGCGCGGCGCAGGTGTGGCGCTTGGCACGGCGATCCGGCGTCGCAGCGGCCCGATGGGGGCCGGACTTGGTCGAGGCAGCACGACGACGTCGTCGCAGGGCTAGGCGGCGACGATCGGCTGCCGGGCGGCGGCGGCAGCGGCGACGCTGCACGGGGGCGGCGTCGGGGTTTGGGAAGAAAGGAAGGTGCGGTGGCAAGGTCGTAAATATCACTTGACTCGTCTCCGACTCGAGTCAAAATAATATTTAAGTCGTAAGAAAAATTCCAAAAAATATGGGAAAAATCCCATAAAATCAAACAACACCAAAAAATCATAATGATATGCTCTAGAACTATCAACCCATCCAAAATGCCCGTAACACGTCCTAACGCAATAAACGGCCTAAAATTATTTCTACGATCCATTATATATAAAAATAATAAAAAATGAATGGCATACTCTCATATATCTGATAACTCATTCTGTTCTGCTGTGTTCATGGCGTTATCATCATATACTTGGGTACGCATGACCCTCATAGCTCATACACGCGACTGGCATCGGCTCAGTACACGTGTCCTGAAACTGACTCAACTCGAAAAATAACAGTCGACTTGACCGGTTCTGAATATAAAACCCTAACTTGAATCGTGGGTTTTACAGACTAGGTCTGCTTAGGACATATTTCTTACTTTACACTTATCTAATGAGTGAGTTGTTTTATATCTTTGGACAAGTTAAGTAGTAGTTTTTTTGCAACCCACGTAATTTGTGTCATACCTCAAGGATGAAATCCCTTGAATTGTTTTCGAAAACCAAAAATACATCGCAAGTTGTCTTCTTTTTGGAGGCGTATTAATATTATTATTCCCTACCTAAGCCTACTATTATTATATTATGTTTTCGTGATTTTGAGATTGGGGAGATTGCTGGAGATTGTTTCAGGTAATTCCCACAACACGGCTTGTTGTGGAACCCAAATGTTTCATTGTTGATGAGATTGACACAACGCTCTACTTGTACTTTTTACTGCATCATTTTCACCCTTGCATCTATAAGCTTCTAACACTCAAAGAGACATAGGGTTTTGGGTATCGTATTCTGTGGTGTATGTCATGACTGTGGTGTCCTTGGTTGGTCTTCAAAGCTCAAAGGAGAGAAATATGATAGAATTGGAGAAGATATAAGAAAGGGTATTGCCCGATCACTTGCGGGTCGCATGCCAATGTAGTTTCTTTGTGTGTTGTGTGATTCTTCTTATGGTGTACTATCCCCTTCTTGTTTTAGTTTAATATGAATTATTGAGTTCGTATGCCAATTTGATATTATAGTTATTTTATTTTGCAGACCAGTAACTTACTGCAAAACTTATTACTGTTGTTTTTTTCTTTTTAATATCTATGTAGGGAGTGTGCTTAGAGTACACTGGTAGATATAGGGGGATGCTAAAGTCTTCATACATAGACATACACCTGTCGTGTTCTTATCGTGTTATTTTATGCTACTTTTCTATTTTATTTTGGTCATCGAACATATTTACTCTTGGCTTAGTATACTTATGTAATAACCCCATATTTTGAGAACTTATATTTTCAATAATTTATAATATTTTTGAATAATATTTATATTTCCTTTGTTTTTGCTTGTTGTAGTTGTGGGACGTGGTTGTCTTCCATCCAAGACCCCAAGTAGGTTAAAATCTTAAGGAGTTTTCTGGGCATGGTCTTACATATAATTAAGTTAAGAGATATCAATATTAAATAATATAACATTTCGATTCAGTTCAAGGATGAACAAGGTATGGGATGTTATAGACTGGTATCAGAGCTATCTTTGTTGATTGAAAAGGAAGATTTCTTTGAGTATATGTGTACATGAAGTGATCCTTAATTTTTTCTAGCAAGTATGTTCTTGTTTGTGTTGTTTGTTGTTGTGTGCTTGTCTTTGGTTTAGGATGGTCTTAATAAGAGGTTGATAAATATGGTGAGCAAGACTCATAGGAGTATTTTTAGAGATTTGACACCATCTAGAGTTCTGAGTCCAAGAGAGGCTCATAGTGGTAGTGGGTCTAGCTAACCTCTTGGTTAGGTCATTGATGAAAAAGAGTTTCCTATGGGGAATCTCTGAGTACCTAATGTTCTAATTATTGAGGCACCGATTCTACCTCATGATGTCCAAGTGCCTGAGATCAAGGAGCTTGTAAAGATTTGTGCAATGAATGTCGGACCAACTGCTTGGTTTCAAAGTAGTGTGCAATGCAATACTTTTGAACAACTCTTTGAAAGGGTGTTGATCTTTGAGGAACATGGGAGGGTTTCTACTTCCTTGAAGAATGTTAAGGCATCAACCAATGTTGCCAGTGAACTCGGCGAATAGAGTTGGGGAAAATAGCTAGAAAAGCAAAGGAACAACAATGAAGGACAAAAGGCAGCGCCCCAACAACGGCACGAATAGAGAAATATAGAGGATTACACCTTCAATGTTGGCGATACCAAAAGGTAGTTCAATGTTTTGATTAAGCAAGGAAAGATCATACCATGGACACCGTCTTCCACCAAAGCCGGAAGATGTGAAATATAAGTTTTGCCAATACCATCAAAGGGTTGGTCATCTGATAGTGAAGTGTCAGAACATAATAAAAAATTCAAGAACTACTCAACAAAGGTGAAATCAAATACAAAGCTCCCACAACACAGAAGGCATCAACATCCATTGTTATGACAGCAAGTCATTCAACTTCACCATTGAAGGTACAAGATAAAGAGAAAGAAAAAGATGAACTAATTAAGGGCATGGAGCCCGTGGAAGAGAAATTGGAAAAAGAAAAACAACTTGAAAGAGAAGAAAGTAAGAAGGAGGCTCCTTAAGTTCAACAAAAGAAGGAAAGAAGGATCCTTCCTCTCCCACATCAAAAAAGGAAGTTAATCAAATGACAATTGTTAAAAAGCTACGAGTTAGTGCACATGCTTGACGTGTTGCACTTCTCACCCGCTGCCTGGAGAAATTGTTTCTTTATATACTCGAGTGGAATAAAAGACTACATCACTGATATACAGTACTTGGGACACCCTTTGCACGTTTTAACTCGAGTAAATAAGGAACAAATAGCATGTTCTAACCTGTCTTGGCCACATACAGATGATACTCTACCAATGCCAGTTAGGATTGTCACTTTTTCCAATGACAGATTTGTGTCACCCTGATCCCAACCACAATCGGTCATTGTTCATTAGTAGGGAGCACCACAACAAGCTTGTTCAGCGTGCACTTGTTGATCAAGGGTCGTCAATTAACAACCTTACTATTCATGTGTTGATTGAATTAGGTTACACTAAGAAAAACCTCATGCCAGATGAAACTATAGTTAATTCAGTGTCTCTTGTACCGTGTAAGCCATTGGGAACAATGTGTTTACACATCTCTATTGGTACTTTCAATTTACCACATATATTCCACATCCTAGAAGTTGATCCAATGTTGCACATGCTTCTTGGGCAATCATGGATTCATGACCACCGATGCGTGCCATCTTCCTGGTACCAATGCATTAAAGCCACATCCAGTAAAGGAGGTCATATTTGAGTCTAGGGGATGCGATACCCATTCACTTTTGAGAAAACTCATTTTATGGATGCCGCATTCTTCATGGAGGGAAATGTCCTAAAATTAGCTTGAGAACAATCATCTAGTCATGTCTATCCTACTACAATTGATTTGCTAGACTTTATTAAACTAACAGCTAACTATCTACAGCCAAAACCTCCTAAAGTATCAAAGTTACACACGTCGTATGTTCCATCGGCACCATCAATTTCACTAGGACTAGAAGCTTCATTAGTACCTCTAAAGGTCACAGTACATTAAGGACAACCAAAGCAAAAAATTAAAGAGATACCACCGCTCCAAGAAGTGCAAAGTCAAGAAAAGAAAGATCAATTGTAACTCAAGATGCAGCCATGGTGTTAGGACAATAGGAAATACCAGTGGCAAACTTTTGTGAAAAAGAAGTAATCACACTTGACCTGTGCTTAGTCATTTGCTTGGAAGAAGAAGAAGGCAATTCATTTAATGAATTTAAGATCATAACCTCGGAACCAGAGGATTCACTCGCATCAGAATTATTTCCCTATTGCATATCAAGTGAAAATAATGGATCAATGCGACCATGGTTTGTGGAAGCAATATCACATGAAAAGGGGCTACTAGATAAAGAAGTGCAACAAGCACTAAGTTATTTTGAGGATGAAGTTATTCTAACCAAGAACGACTTATGGAAATTAATTTGAGAACTTATCAAGAGCCTTGTCCAACTTTTCTTTGATCAGGTTTAAAAGAAATGGAGAAGCGATACCTCATTGATTTACTTAGAAATTACAATGACTGTTTTGCATGGTCATATGATGAGATGCCAAGTTTGTCAACCGAAGTTTCCATACACTACCTTGCAGTTAAGCGAAGGGTATGTCCAGTTGTTCAAGCTAGAAGAAAGTTCAATCCTGATTGAGGCCATGATCGCAACAAAGATAGAGAAGTTGAAGAAAGCAAACTTTATTCGTGAAGTCAAGTACTGGAATGGTTGGCAAAAGTTATCCTGCTAAAGGAGAAGAATGGTTAGATGAGGATTTGTGTAGACTTCCAAGATCTTAGCAAAGCATGTCCCCATGATGCATTTCCTTTACCGATCTGTGATATTTTACTTGACAATGTCATTGGTTGCCAAATGTTTTCTTGCATAGATGGATTTAGTGGATACAATTAGTTCACACGGTAGCCAAAGATGAAGAAAAGACAGCTTTTTACACGCTTGTTGGAATCTATTGTTATACGGTAATGCCATTTGGTTTGAAGAATGCAAGGGCTACCTACTAATAGGCAATGCCATATATTTTTACAGGCATGCTACATGTGGAAATGGAGGATTATGTTGATGACATAATTGTGAAGTCTAAAGAAAGAAGTGATCATTGCAAGGTGTTGCGGAAGGTACTTCACCGGTGTAGAGTCAATAACTTGAAGTTAAATCCACAACAATGTGCTTTTGGTGTTTCGTGAGGGCAATTTCTCAGATTTTTGATGTACGAGTGGGGAATCCATGTTGACCTTGCCAAAATTCAAGCTATTAGAGATCTGAGTCCACCTACAACTTTGCGTCAATTGCAAAGCTTCCTGGGGAGGATCAATTACATTCAAAGGCTTATCCTAGACTTGTCTTCAAAGATTTTTTCGCTTACTCAATTGTTAAAGAAATGTAACAAGTTTGAGAGGGGGAAGCATGTGAATGAGCCTTCGAAGAGATAAAGACAGAGTTGCTAATGCCTCCAACTTTACTTGCTCCTAGTACTAAACTGACCACTAATCCTAACTATTTCCCACACAGAGGCAACACTCACAGCTATTTTAGCCCATGTTGACGACCGTGGGAGGGAATGACATGTGTATTACTTAAGCAAAGCTATGAGTTCAATTGAACAGAGGTACACAAAGATCGAGAAAGCATGCTTAACCTTCGTGTTTGCTTCGCAGAAGTTACAACATTACTTTCTTGCACATGAAGTGCATTTAGTAGTACACAACAACCTTATTAGATACTAGCTCCAACAACCGGCCTTGTCAGGAAGAGCAGCAAGATCGCTTTGGAAGCTAATGGAGTTTGACATCAAATGTGTCACACAAAAGTAGTGAATGGTCAAGCAATTGCCGAGTTACTCACTAACAATTCAGCTCTACCATCCGAGAAAAAAGAAGAAGAAGTCTAATTCATTGCCAATAAAGAACTAGTAAAGTGGACTTTGTATTTTGATGGAGTAGCTGTGGGACTGTGAGGAGTAGCAGGACCCACCAGAGTAGCTGGAATTGTCTTAGTATAGCCTTCAAGGTACACGCTTACAATTTAGCATATTTTTGCACTAATGATAACATAGAATATGAAGCAATGTTACTTGGACTGTTGCTTGCAAAGAATTTGAAAGTGGAATACTTACTAGTTTGAGGGGACTTATTATTGATAATACAACATGCTACAGAGAATTTTGAAGTTAAGGAAGCACAATTGGTAGTATGCAAAATGTATTTGATGCAACTGTTGAAGAATTTCAAAAAAGTGATGCTTGAACATTTCACTTGCTCTACCAATAGATTGGCAGATGCACTCACCGTATTGAGATCAATATTTATTGTTGAAGGAGAAGTTATAGAGCCAATTATTTGGTTTGCTCACCATGACACACCTGCTAGTGCGGTCTTACCATCAAGTGTTGTAATCGAAAGCTTCGCACTGGAGGAGTATGAGGATTAGTATAGAGATATTATCAACTTTTTGGCATGCAACCAGCTACCCAATGATCGATACAAGGCTCGTGAGGTGCAAAGAATTGCTTCACGTCATCTCATTGAAGGAGAATTATTATATCATCGACGATTTGATGGAGTCTTACTACAGTGTATGACCAAGGAGGAAAGTTTAAAGGCTACGAGAGACACACATGAAGGGACTTGTGAAGAGCATCAAGGTGGAAGAAGATTGTATTAC
>JAURVB010007253.1:0-13040 GCA_033002965.1 Piper betle
AAAATTTAATAAGAAATAAAGACTAACATGAACTAATTACATCATTTAAAATTGATAGTATATTACTCATGTAGTTGCATGTAGGTTCATGCAAAATAAAATTATACTAATGTATAATTTTATGCCCTTATTCAGATTAGGGTTAACGGTTCATAGTCAGACGAAATCACAAGTCAGGTACGTGTAATAGGTAGAACATCATACTTTCCTTGTTGGTAGCCTAGGTAAGCCTGAGCCCAGATTCGACCACCATGCACCGATTGCAACCGGGGTCAAAGAATTGACTCAGTCCGACACTGGGTCGTATTATGTGCGTAAAGTGTGTAATGCATCGACATTATTTTGGAGTAGTGATAGCCGCCCCATAAAAAGGCTACAGCCGGGGTGAGTGAGGCACAGCGATTCCTCCATCGCACTGGAGTGCAGTGATAGCCTCCAAATAAAAAGGCTACAGCCGGGGTGTGCAAGGCACTAGCCCTAGAGTGCAGTGATAGCCGCCCCATAAAAGGCTACGGCCGGGGTGTGTGAGGCACTGGCACTAGAGTTGGCAGTGAGAGCTTCCCACAAACGGGGCATAGCAATCACCTGAGTGCAGTGATAGCCTCCCCATAAAAAGGCTACGGCTGGGGTGTGCAAGGCACTAGCACCGGAGTGCAGTGATAGCCTCCCCATAAAGAGGCTATGGCCGGGGTGTGTGAGGCACTGGCACTAAAATTGGTAGTGAGAGCTTCCCCACAAACGGGGCGTAGCAATCACCTGAGTGCAGTGATAGCTACCCCACAAAAGGCTACAGCCAGGGTGTGTGAGGCACTGGCACTGGAGACGGTAGTGGTAGCCTCCCACAAAAAGGCTACGGCCGGGGTGTGCGGATCACAGCGGATACCTCCTCCGCATTGTTTTGGAGTACAGCGGAATCGCTCCACCGCATATTAAAATAAACTTAAGGAAATAGCGGAATGTACTTGTTTTGTTTTATCTATTATACTACTTAGTGTTGTAATCACTAACGCAGAATTGCCTCCGCAGGTGTGCAGATACGAGATTAGGTGATTGACAACCAGAGCATTTAGTAAAATAAATATGAGGACTCCTTTCTTTTTACTATTTGAGAAATAAGTGTGGCTACTGGGAAACGATCCAAGACTGTGGGATTTTTATATATATTTTTGTTTACAAAAATGTTAGACATATTTGCTTAAATTTTGAGTAACACCTTGCTAGCTAGGCCCACAATGTTGTGACAAATGGCGGGTCATTACAAGTTAATATTATTTTTTAACTCGAGTCGGTATCGAGTCAGGTGTTATTTAAGATTTGGTATTATTATTTAACCCGAGTTCTGTCGAGTCAAGCATTATTTACAAGTTTGCCACCCAAGGTAATTTTTTCCTCCTCCTTCTCCGGCATGCTCTGTTCCCGACTCCAGGTGCCCTCCAGCCGCCGCCGTGGCCGACCAGCCCTGCCATGCCGTTGCGTGTCGCCCCAGCCAACTCCAGCCATCTTGCAGCCACGGCGGCGCCCGCATCGCCTGCCTAGTGGCGCGCTCATGTCGGCGATTCCACCGCCGGCGAGCATCGCCGCCTCAATGGGGTGGTCGCCTCGTCACCCTCGACCACCTATCTACCTTCCCCAGCCATATTAGATCCCATCGCCACCCAGGACGACCGGATTTCTTCCCCCACTGCCGTCGCCCCTTTTTTGCCGCCGTCTTCTATTTTTGGCCATTTACCACCCTAGGCCAACATCTACACACGTGAGATTGACCCTACACTGATCGACGAAGAGAGTAGGATCATCTTCCGACGTCGGAACAACCCTCGCCACCGATTCCCGACGACCTTGCCTGTGCTTCCCCATCTCGCCAAAACTGGGGACTCGTCGGCCGAATTATAGTTTAAATTTTGTTTAGTTTCTTTCTTGTTGATTTCAAACTTTAATCCTCACGATTATAAAGCTTATTATCAAATTAAAATATGCATGCAAGAAAATTAAGAAGAGGGAGATAGGAAGAATACCTAAGCAAGGAAGACGACACGCTGGCAAGGAAGAGGAGAAGAGAATGCGAATGAAGGCTAGGGTGGAGGACATCCTCTGTAAAATGAAATGACGGCTAGGGTTTGTGGAAACACACCAACACCCGTATTTTATTCCTTTAACCGGGTTGACTTAACCGGATATAGAATATAATATAATTAATATTAATTCTCTAACATTCGATCCTTCCCTGCCCAAGTTAAATATATTAAAAAAATTTCCCACGGTCTTTACAACATGCTAAAGATTACACTAATTATCACACAAGCTTAAGCTTTTTAATTTACAATTAGAGAGTCAAGGCTTCAATCCATAGCCTAAGGTTGTCCAAAGCCATTCCCTAGAGACCTATTTATAAGCTTTCAAAGCCTCTCCATCAAATCCCCCTTTTTGTCTTTAGCCAATGGCTAGTTTTCTATAGTTTTCTAGATCGTTCAGTTTCCAAACGATCGACCGATCATCAACTAAATGATCACTTAAAACTTAGCTACGTTAGCTTCGTCTACTTCAACTGCTGAATGCATAACTGATCTTCTGATTGAAACTTTTTCCCAAACTTCACCAATCCACTGTTCATTCATAAACCTCTCGATCAATTTCCGAAGTTCCTTCGGTAATCATCGAATGTGTAATCGAACGCTTGACCAAACTCCAACTTCACATATTCCTTAGACTTCAGTAACCAAACCCCTGACTCTGACGTTAGCTCCCACTCAGCTTCTCACAAAGCCAAAGGTCTTCAGTTGCTGATGCATTACCGATTGCTAGCCGCTGGGCTGAGCATGTAAAACTACGAAAAAAATAATTAGGTTATTTTATTTAAGGTTTTATAAATCTTAGAATGAACCATAAGTAATATTTAATTAAATAAATTCTTAAGAATAAATATCATAAATTATCAATTATAACTCATTCATATTGGCTTAATAGTAAGTTTTTCACTTTTCATTATCACATAAATGATATAGTTATGAATGATTATATTCTTTTCTATAAAATTTAATGTAGTGACTTCTTAAATTCCACAGATATTAATAAAATTTAATATAATGACTTATTAAATTCCACACATATTCTTCTGTATAAAGGAGAGTTCTGATGTTATAAAAAACATCTTCTAGATGGCTTGTGAGCATATTTGGCTTTAGAGAAATTACATTCATATTAGGATCATTTGTCGTAGTTGCAGGTGCCTCATCACAATTCCAGGTTTGTATAATTATTTGAAATATTATATATTTCTATTTGGGAGTCTTGGTTGGCCTGAGTCCACATTCGATCACCATGCGCCGAGCACAACCGGGGTCAAAGAATTGGCTCAACATAGGGCTGCACCCCTGAAAGATTAAATACTTGCCCCCATGCCGAAAGGGGTGACAGGGCATAGTAATGCAAGACGGCTCATTATGTACTTGTGATATCAAGAGCGTGAGTCAATGGCAAATATCGGTAACTACAAGCCGAGGGTCATGTAACGTGTGTGTGCATACATGGGATTATAGCTGGATGGGCAGCCACCCTCCCAGGATATTAAGAGCTCAACATAAGCTCATAATCACTAAAAGACGTTATTCAGATGTTGTGGGGAATATATTAATTGTTTCTTTTAATTATACGAATTAGTGTTTTATCACTAATACGGAATTGCCTCTGCAGGTATGAGCATGGAAGGATGGGTATAGTCAGGAGGGGGGACTCTATTATTTGACTATTCTTTTCTGGAGATTATTTGCATGGTAGTGGAATTTTGGTTCGGTTCATAGGACTTAGATTATTCTGAGCATTTGTTTATTAAATTTATTGTTATGGATTTATTTAAAATAATTAAAAATTAATAAAAAATTAATTTATGAGACATTGAGTTTCATATAGTAATATTTGGCTCATGGCTAGAAACGGGCGGGTCATTATAGGTGCTATCAGAGCTGTATTTCCCACGGAACAATGCAAATCAATCATTACCTTATTAAAAGTCTACGGGTCCACTGTCCCAAGGGTAAATTTTCTTTTATATAAGAATTGATCATTCTTTTATAAATTAATTTTCATTGTTTTAGATGGTAAGTCATTATAGGTGTGCCACTTGTGTGTCATGTTAGGTGCACGTGACACCTAAACCAATGAGCGTATATGAGATGCCTTTATAATTAGAGGTGTTATCTAGGTAGTATGGGTGGTATGGGACACCTGTAAGATATAAATAACAATGTCATGGGACAGTGTGCCCCACTTTAACTATGCATATAAATGGCAATGCTTAAATTAAAAAAATTCTATTATATTTATGAGGACGAAAATTTCCAAGCTGGGGAGATTGTAAAACCCTGAAAAAAATAATTAGTTTATTTTATTTAGGATTTTATAAATCTTAGAACAAACCATACATAATATTTAAGACTCAATATCATAAATTATCAATTATAACCCATTTGTATTAGCATAATAGTAGGTTTTTGACTTTTTATTATCACACAAATGATATAGTTATGAGTGATTATATTCTTTTCTATAAAATTTAATGTAGTAACTTCTTAAATTCCACACATATTAATAAAATTTAATATAATGACTTATTGAATTCCACACATATTCTTCTATATGAAGGAGAGTTCTGATGTTATATGAAACATCCTCTAGATAGTTTGTGAGCACATTTGGCTTTAGAGAAATTTCATTCACATGTATCGTAGTTGTAGGTGCATCATCACAATTCTATGTTCTTATAATTACTTAAAATGTTATATATTTTGATTTAGGAGTCTTGGTCGGCCTGAGTCTACATTCGATCACCATACGCCGAGCAAAACCGGGGTCAAAGAATTAGGTCAATTTGACACAAGGTAGCACCCTTAAAAAAATTACTACATGGGAGTCTTAGTCGACTTGAGTTCATATTTGACCACCATGATCTAAGCACAACTGGGATTAATAAATTGACTCAATCTGACACAGGGCAGCACACCCTGAAAGATTAAATACATACCCCATGCCAAAAGGGGTGATAGGGCACAGTAGCACAAGACGGCTCATTATGTACTTGTGATACCGAGAGGGTGAGTCAATGGCAAATATCAGGTAACTATAGGCTGAGGGCTACGTAGCGTGTGTGCCTATATATGGGATTGTAGCTGGATGGGCGGCCTCCCTCCCAGCATATTAAGAGCTCAGCATAGGCTCACAATCACTAAAAGATGTAATTCAGATATTGTGGGGAATATATTAATTGTTTCTTGTAATTATACAACATACTGTTTTATCACTAACGTGGAATCGCCTCTGCAGGTATAAGCATGGAAGGATGGGTAGAGTCGGAACATCTGGAGGACTCTATTTTTTAACTATTCTTTTCTCAAGATTGTTTGCATGGCAGTGGGAGTTTGGTTCTATTCATGGGACTTAGATTATTCTGAGCATTTGTATATTAAATTTATTGTTATGTATTTATTTAAAATCATTGAAAATAAATAGAAAATTAATTTATGAGACACTTAGTTTCATATTGTAACACTTGGCTCATGGCTCGGAAACACCTTTCTTCCTTCACTCCTCCTCATGCTTTAGTGATCAAATTCCTAACTGAACATCTAACAAAATGCAGGCTGAACTCCAACAAAAATGTTCTCCAGTTTAAAACTTCAATTTTTCAATCTTCAATGGTTGATTTTGTTGCTTGGACTTTTTCCTCACTTGAAATCTTCATAAACTTTATTCTTTGATGATATGTAGACTCCAATGGTTGTGCTTATAAAACTTCCATGGTTGTTGCATCAAGACAAGATCTATCAAAATGTAAAACCCCGAAAAAAATATTAATAATAAGAATTAGGTTATTTTATTTAGGGTTTTGTAAATCTTAATAATGAACCATAAATATTATTTAATTAAATTAATTCTTAAAAAAAATCAAGATTATAAATTAATTAATTATGACCTTTAGCATATTGATACAATGAATGATATAATTATGACTAATTATGTTGTTTAAAAATCTTTGACTCGGTCTGGGAAGGATAGAACATTAGAGAATTATTATTATTATTTTTTAGTTAAGACAGGAGATTTTAAGGGAGTTGGGTAGCATCTCTACCAGGTAAAATTCGTGTGTTGGGGTATTTTCTCATACTCTAGCCGTCATTTTCGTGTTGGGGCGTTTTCCCATACCCTAGCCGTGTGCTTCTCATTTTCTCAAACGAGGAGCCAGCTTCCTCCTTGTTTGGGTATCCTCCCTATCTCCTTATTCTTAGTTTCCATGCATGCATATTTTGAAATGTATAGATGAATGATAGTTGATAAAAATTGTTGCTGTTCTATTCCTCTCGGCCTTGTGTTTTGGGTTGTTTTTTCTTCTCTATTGGAGGATCGTCGCTGGTAGTAGCAATGCATGGGATAATGGGCAACGCTGTGGGGGATAGTTTCATGTTTGAGATTGTGCCTTCAGTGATTGTTAAGTTAGGCATCCATATCAGTTCGTCGGCCAAGGCTCACGCCGTGCATGCTCACAGCACTTGGCCTTGATGGTGTGGGTTATTGTGTGGGGAGAAGGGAAGCTTTCCCAGCGGTGTTGCTGGCTAGGTGTTAGCGCCTTGGTGCAGGACGGTGTTCGCCTTGGATAGCTACTGTAAAGCATGAACTTTAGGCCTCCTCTTGGCTATTTTTATTTTGTTGTTGATGCTTTGTTGGGATGATCTATATGGTTGTTCAATTGGATTGCTGGAGAAGGTTGCAGTTAGTGAAGGCGTCGTGATCTTGCACTGCTGGTTTTATGTTGATCGTGACATCATATATTGTAGTTTTGTTCAGCATATTGTGAGTGTTACAACATTTTTATGACATGGAATTGTATGCAGTTGGCCATGGAACTAAATGATGAAGCTATACCTTTTCTTTGATGGGCTGTCTTGTTGTATGATTTTGTTAAGGATTGTCATACCTACTTTCTTTCTTGGTCACTCTGTCTTTATTTTATTCTATTCTTTATTTAATTTTCTTCTCTGTGCGTTGATGTTTTGTGGGCTAAATAAAGCTATATTTAGCATTTATGAGTAATATAAATTTATTCTTCAATACATGTTGGAATAAATTTATGGTTTATATATATATAATATATAAATTGTTATTATCAATTAATTAATGAATTATATATTAAATTATTTATACAACGGTTATGATAAATTTAGATTATTAAATAAATGTTCTTTGTTGATCTAAGTAGTTAATACATGAACATGACCGTGATGACTAAATTGATAATCAATGTATGCCTACAAATAATCATGATTGGATTAAATAAATGGGGTAAATCCATCAATAATATAATTACTGTAGTGATAAATTGTTGATAATTAATTCATGTACTATATGAGTAGTATCTTTGAATTAGGATAATACAATCATTTTAAAGAATTTAACGGAATGACTTAATTAATTGCCAATTAAATATTCAGGAATGAATAAAAAGTTAATAAATTATTATAGATATACCTAAGCTTTTATTTAATGAATCAAGTATCTAGGACTCACTAAATTGCTATTAATAGTAATAGTGATTAAAGATTAAAACTGTAAACCTAATCATAAGATCGTTGGTTAAGTAATTACCGTCTCAAAGGAAAATATACTAATTATAGTAATTAAATACTTGTTTGTAAGTCAATAAAAATTTTATCATTAGTTAAGTGCTAATTATGATTTAAATAATTAATTTAAAATGTAAAGTATGACTTAAATGATTACATCACATGAATGATTAATTATCTCACTAGACTTGTTGTAAATGTTGACAATTTAATATTTAATATTGTTTGAATGTTGTATGCTTTATATTGTCAAGTTTTAATAATGATATATTAAGTCATTTAGTTGTATGTATTTCTACTCGAATAAAATTATACTCATGTATAAATTTATTTTCTTGTTTAGATTAGGATTGTCGGTTGCAGTTGCGAGTTGCGAACTATCCAAGTCCGTATAATTATTTAAAATGTTGTATTTTTCTTTTTGGCAGCCCTGGTCAGCCCAAGTCCAGATTTAACCACCATGCACCAAGTGCAACTGGGGTTGAGGAATTGACTCAGTTCGACATGGGGCCGCACCCTTAAAAAATTACTATGTGGGAGTCTTGGTCTACTTGAGTTCATATCTGACCACCATGTACCGAGTGCAACTGAAGTCAAGGAATTGACTCAATCCAACACAGGGCAGTACCCCTGAAAGATTAAATACATGCCCCCATGCCGAAAGGAGTGATAGGGTGCAGTGGTGCAAGATGACTCATTATGCACTTGTGATACCGAAAGGGTGTGTCAATGACTAATATCAATAACTACAGGTCGTGGGCCACGTAGCCTGTGTACGCATGCATGGGATTGTAGCTGGATGGGGTGTCCACCCCTCCCAGTATAATTGGAGCTCAACATAGGTTCATAACTACTAAAGGTCTCGAGAAATGATAATAAGGATTATATTGACTTGGTTTATTAAATTATGCGGCTTATTGGTTTTATTACTAACGTGGAATTGCCTCTGCAGTTATGAGTATGGAATGATGGGTAAAGTTGGGATAGCTGGATGACTCTATTATTAGACTATTCTTTCCTCGAGACTCTTTACATGGTAGTGGGATTTTGGTTCGGTTCATGGGCTTAAATTATTCTGAGCTTATAGTATATTTAAAATGATTGAAAATTAATAGAAAATTAATGTATGAGACACTTAGTTTTGTATAGTAACACTTGGCTCGTGGTTCAAAACGGGTAGGTCGTTATTCATATAGTAATATACCTGGCTTGTGGCTCAGAATGGGCGGGTTGTTACACAAAACCTTGCTTAATGAAGACATTTCCAATGTGTTGTGAGATCTCCAAGTATTTGTTGTCAATCTTAATGAAGCATTCTCTTGAGCTTACTATGTTTATCTTAAGTATTCAAGTCTTTATGCTCGTCCCATGTAGTCCATGCATCTTCATTTCCCCAAAAGTACACAACAGGTTAGTCTAATAAGCAATGCAAGATGCTAGATGGAATGCTTATGCTAATGATGCTCATGTCATGCAACCTTTGACCTACTAGTGGTTGGAAACCTTACATGAGTTAGCCATTCTTATTAATTAATTATTATGACTTCAAGCTCATAAGATGACTAAACTCTAAGCACTCATGTCCCCTACTTATGAGCACTCTCCCCATAGACATATATACCCATTTACATATATTGACTCTCCCTCTGTCATCTCAATAAGCAATTCATTAAAAGAAAAGGGTTGCATGGCACATATCTTACGCTCATACATACTCCACCATGATTGTGTATCATTAATAAATTGCACCAATTAACCTAAGATGATAATCTTCAAAATATAGTTTTAACAATCTCCCCATTTTTTTGATTGTCATACTCAAAACTATTTGATCCAAAGGGTGAAAACTACAATCTCCCCCTTTTTGACAATGACACTATATCAAAAGCCTTTTAAGTGTTCTTTTTCAAAATCCCTAGTAAGCTAAATCATCTTCATTTTACTTATCTCCTCCTTTTGCGAATACTGAATAAAGTGCCTGAGGAACATGGTAGATGGTATAAGGCAATAGTAGGGAGTGTTAATTAATGTTGGAGGGGTTGGCATAGATGGGTTCTTGTTTTAAAACCTATTTAAAATACCCAATACGTTCAGCAGTCGAATGACTGACCGATCATCAACCGAAGTCTTTTTCAGAAAAAATCGAGTTTTGTCAATGGGATTGGGAGCCAAACTCTCAACAGAAACACCAACTGAACGGGGTAAGCTGAAATATGAGTAGAAATATAAGTTTTGCCAACTCTAAACTCCATTATGTGGATAATTTGAGTAGTTGTGATAACTAATGTCATATCCAAAACATTTTTTGAAAGCAATTTCCCCTCACTCATTTTCAAGAATCAAGCTATAGACGCATACTTGATTGAATTTCAATAAAACACCCTCAAGCAAGTGATTTTGGTAAATCATTTTATAAAACTTGATGATTGATTTCACTTTTGCTTTCCCGTTTTTGAAAAGTTTTTTGAAAAATCATTTCAAAAAATAATTTGAAATACCAAATTAAACACTAATGAATAAATGGATCACTATCATAATTGTAAGTACCAAAAGTTCCTGAAAGAGCATTACTAATTGATAAGAACTAAGAGGCTTTTGGTACTTCACCCTTGTTGTCCTTGACTTTAATCTGATTCTTTTCCATGTTTTCGCACATGCTTGAAGATTTCTTGAGTATTGAAGATGATTTTGCTTCCTCCCTTCTTACCTTTTGGAGTTTTTGAGGCCTTCAAACTCTTTTCTTGATCAACAGTGAAGATTTTTCCTCCTAGCCTTCTGAATACACATATCCTTGGACATGTAGAATACTTCATTTTGGCATTGTCCATCTTCTCTTTAGACACCCATCTACATGCTCCATTAGAAATTGATTCCTTGATATCAAACATGACAAAAATATGTCCCAATTTTTCACATTTAAGGCAAGACAGAGATGTAGGGGTAGATGGTTGGAAGCTAGACTTTCTCTTGAGTGAGAAGTCCCCCTTTATTGATGTAGCCAATTGAGGAGTTTTGACGGATTGAGTTTACACTCTTGAGAATGTCCTCCTTTTCCTTGAGAAGCTTGGTGGGTTCTTCCTTTTGCCTCGCTAAACCCCTCCTCTTTAAGTTTGCACTGATCATCTCCTGTTAAGAGTGAGACCAACGTCACCTTCTTGAGTGAATCCTTCTCTAGCCAGCATCACCTTCTTGAGTGAATCCTAGTGCTCCTTGTTCCTTTGGGCTATCTTTATAGATTCTTCATCTAGAGAACTAAAGGCAGCTAGAAGTTCTTCTATTGTGAAGCATAAAGGTGAGTTGTCCACCTTGATAACCAACACGTTGTTACCAATTGAAGACACACAACTTAATACGGCTAGAGGTATCTACAAATACTCAATCATATAGTTAGATCCCCACAATCGTTAAGGCATTATAATAATCAAAATTGGACAATGAATATAGGAAATAATTTTAATAATTAAGCACAATAAAAGGATATTCACTAAAATGAACCCAATTAATTAAGTATGTGCGAGGCACAATAAGTTCTATTCCAAATAGCAATTTTGTTAGTGAGCAAATCAACCATAAAACTAGTGAGATAGTTAGAACAAGTGATACTTAATTTCCAACGGCAACAACATCAAGCTCAAGGAAGTTAAGTGACTTTGTGCAAACAAGCGTATACACAAGTATAAGAATAAATAAAGAGGAGAGAAGAGAGAGGGCACAAAAAAATTTTGACGAGGTTCCCAAGTTAGTATGTCTTCTCTTCTAGCCCACTAAGTCCTTTAGTTAGGTAAGTCTATTATGTAGGTTAATTATGACAACCAACCTGTACAAACTACAATTTACAACAAGACCTCCTTTGCAAGCACCAAGCATTAAGGAATCTTGTAATCACAAACCCTCCTTCTTTCTCAAATGCTAAGTGCCAAGGTCTTTTGTGAGCTGCAAGCTTTCCTTTCAAGCACCTCTCAAGTGCCAATGAGTCATACAACTAGTTCTAACACCCTTAGAACAACCACCTTGAAGCTGCACTCTTTTCACAAGCTCACATCTTGAGCTAAGGGAGTCTCCTCTTCCTACCACCTCTTCCTCAAAGGCCTCGGCTCTCACGTACACTCTCAACACCTTGATAATTTATAAATCAACTCAATACCTTGAGCAATCCATCACATACAATTATCTCTCTTTGCTTTACTCATGAAACATCTAGGAATACAAGCTAAAGATTACCCCAATCTCCACACAAACTTGAGCTTCCTGATTTACCCCAAGAGAAACAAGGTTTCAATCCATAGCCTAAGGATTATCCAAACTCACTCCTTAAAGCTCTATTTATAAGCTTTCCAAGCCTCTCGACCAAATACACCGTTGGGCTTCAAATCCCTTTTCTTTCTCTAGCCAATGGGTTTTTAATAGTTTTTCAGATCGTTCGGCTACCAAACGATCAACCGATCATCAACCAAATGATTACTTAAATGTTAGACAATCAGCTTTATTTATTTCGGTTACCAAATGCATGACTAGTCATTTGAACAAACCATCTTCTCAAACTTCTCTGATCCACTGTCCATTCCCAAACCTTGATCAGATCAGTTTCCAAAGTCCCTAACAAAGTCCCTTCAGTAGCCAAACACAAGACCAAAAGCCTGACCAAACTCTTACTTCAGTTCTTCCTTTCACTTCGGAGGCCAAACCCTTGACCAAATGGTAACCAAAGTCAGATCCCACTTGGCTTCTTACCAAGCCACATGTCTTTGGTTGCCGAACACATGGCTGATGAACTCGTGATTTGATGGCTGATATATCTTAAACCTTTGTGATTCTTCTATGGAACCGACTTCGAAAAATAGAACTTGAAAGCTAATATATCTTGATGATCGGCAAACTTTGTGTTGAACCAATTAATTACAGAGTCAAGTCAGCCCCCCACTTGAACCCATTAATTACAGATTATTTTATTAATTAAAATAATATTTCATACCTAAACAACCCTTACAACCAATCATGGATTATCTTACCGTTATTTTAATTAATTAGTTAATTTATTAACTTGGCACGTGAAACGAGGTAACTCGCATGCTGTCCAAAATTATAATGTTATAATCTTTTATAGTTTTAACTGTTATTGGGTATATTAGATAGTAGATTTTACAATTTAAGCCAACACGAACATTTTATTACACATTAACAAAATAACCACAAAATTAATAAAAATCACATTTTTAACAATAAACCAATGCAATAACCAAATGATTAACATGGCAAGATGATGAACGAACTATCTACATGATCTAATGAACAATCACGCAAACAATCATGAACATGCCAAAAAGAAGGGAAAGCAGGAAACGGATGGCATACATTGACGAGGGAGGAAGAAGAGGGGAAAGGAAGAAGGGAAGGAGGAACGAAGGCCGAGGAGGCAAGGGGAAGGGCTAT
>JAURVB010007255.1:0-44068 GCA_033002965.1 Piper betle
AGGCAGAATTTGCTTGTGATAATCTTTTATGATAACCGTATGCTACACAAATATTTTGACATTTTTATGTTTTAGAGGAACCTACTTGCCAGGCCGTAAACCATATCTACTCGGTGGCATTGTCACTTAATTTTAGCAATATAATTATACTTCAATATTATGCCCACCTAAACTTGAGGGATATTCCAATAGAATGTAAATCATTAATACAGGCAAGTTATAAAATTTGGCTATAAAATCCAATCACATTGAAGCGTGAATCTAAAACCCAACCATATTGAAGTAGTATGCTTGTCATCTAATTGTACAAGGCTACTAAGAAATTTCTAAAATAAATGAGTGCTTGCATGAATCACCGCTGAGGTCTACTTATAGTTTGCTTGACTGCAATTGTAAGGTTTTGTGACAAATTTGGAGTTTTTCCTTTAGGTTTGGAAACACTGGTAATATATAAGAGGAAAGATAATGAAAGATCAATTTTGATTGACCTAAATTATTAGAAAACTCAAGCTTGAGACTTGAGGAATTTATAATTATATGATCAATAGAGAAGGCAATAATGACGGTAAACCATCTAAGTGTCCCAGTCGCAATAACTATAATTTTTGAGATAATAAACACTTTTTCACAAATCGTAATAGATTATTTGCTGAATTAGCCTCCAAGATACTCTTTTATTATGCAACCGACGTGTGTAACACCCCTAATCCAATTCATGAATGAACTAAAATCCTAGTTGTGAAATCTCACAAAATTATTCCCAAAATCAATACTTGCCAAGATAAAATTAAGTATATTAAGAAAGTATGTGTATAAATATTTAATTTAGTAAGCCACTTTTTGAATATCTAAATGAATTGGGCCATCATGTTGTATTAAGACCAGGCCATTACATTACTAGTATTTTATTTATTTATTTGATTTCATAGAATTTGATGTTATGGTTATGTCTTTGAGGCAATTATTACAGGCATACTTAGAAATTTCGACCAGGGATACAATTTTTTTGTACTTATACATTGATTAATGTATGGTACATTGAATTATAAATGTTAAATAGTTGTTTTTACTTGGTATAAAGATGAGAGATCGATCCCTTATGAGATCTTAACGTAAAAAGTAATTGGTCAAGGGTAATTGGAAGAAATAAGTAAACAGACGAGAAATTATCTATGGGATAACTTGACACAATCACGTATGAAACAAGTATAGATTTATATCGTTTGTTATGTTTATGTATAAAGGTTGGTTGGAAGTCGACTAAATAGCTCCAAAGATGGAGAAAGCAGGGTTGAATTAATCAACTTTGTCTAAGGAGCTGGACCAAAACCAAGCTAGACATATCCTATTTAGACTAGAAATCCTCGGAGGGTATGATAAGTATTAGAGTGAATTTAGAAGGGTAACTTAGGAGTGGAGAAAGAGGATTCAAAGACCAAGGACAAGAGGAGGGGGTCAACTTGTAAAACCTCGACCTCCGGTCCGATATTTTAGTTGTGGTTCATGAAGTAGTCCGAGGATTTGACTTGTCGGGTTTGACCACCCCTATAGTACAAGGGTCATATTTTATGTTGATATGGTTAGATAAGGGATTGATTGCACTCACTGTTAGATATATCCGATTCAGAACCAAGAGTCGAGGATTTTATTTTGTAGCTTATAGTTTCGAATGCCAGAGGGATCGTAAGTTATAGCTTCAGGAGCTGAGGTTCACTTGATGTGGCTTAGTGACAGCTTTAGCTCCTTTTGTTTAAGTGTTAGTATATTAGCAGCTTAGGGCCGCTTTTCACGTGTGTTGTGTTTTTAGTTTAGCTTTAGATTAGAGTTTTTGGATGCATTGCATTGCATTCATGAAGTACCTTGTCATCCTTAGATTAGCCCTAGAACAACCCCCACATAACCCAACTTGATTGACGATGAATCCTAGCCCTACATCCTTTCATTTTTCATTTTCACCACCCAGTTGCAGTGCTTTGTCTCAGGGCCACAGTGATCGCCCGGTATTTATTCTATTCTGGAGGCGCTTAGCGACAGGGAGCTCAATAGCCAAGGCCGCGATGTTGGTATCGTGAACAAGTTTTTAAAAATCACTGCCGCCCAACTCATTTCACCCCTTCACCCCTCCTCCATGATGCCACTCCCCTATCCTTCACCATTTCTCTATCTCCACCACCTCCCTCACCCTTCCACTCTTCCCGGCGCTCCTTCCACCTATGGATCGCCCTCCTTCGTGTGTGGATTGTCTCTTCATGAGGTACTCAGGTTTTATTACCTTTTTCTCTAATTTTTGGTATGATATCATATTAGATTATTATTGTAAAATCACGTAGATGTTGTTAGAAGATGTTAGATTAGAAGGGTAACTTAGGAAAGGAGAAAGTGGAGGATGATATAAAGACAAAGGACAAGAGGAGGTGGTTGACTTGTAAAACCCGGACCTCCCTCCCCATGTTTTAGTTGTGGTTCATAGAGTAGACCGACCTGGGTAGTATGTTAGCTTGTTTGGTTTGACTACCTCTATAGTACATGGGCCATATTTTATTTTGGTATGATTGATAAATTGTTGATTAGAACCGCTATTAGATATATTCCAAAGGTATCAGAGCCAAGCCGAGATTGTATTTGATGATAAAAGTCTATCTAGATAGATTCAGATTATACTTTAGAGCCATAGAAGAAGATTTCTGAACGGAATTTTCTTAAGGTTGGTGAAATATAAGATTCCCTAAATTTAGTCCCACAACCAACACCTCTTGCGGTAAGATCTAATATATTAGTGGGATGTGTTTTTGATTTTCAACTTGATTAGTTACTTTTGAAGAAATAACTAAACCTATCAGATTGTACTTTGGTCAGGTTGTTACAGTTAAGTCATACAAAGTTGAGTTCGTTGACCTAGGGCGTGAAGCTTCACTCATAGGTCCGTTAGGACTCCTTACTACTTGATTCCTTACTTGGCTCTATCATAGTTTTGTTTTATGATTGTGGGATGAAGTTGTGATGTTTTATTTGATCCCATTAACTTTGGGCTATTTAGCCGACTTTTCCACAATTTGATAAAACTTTAAGGAAGAGATCCCTGGATGTGTTTATGAAAAAATGAGATCTAGTTCAAAGTCACTTTGGCGCTATTTATAAATTTCTACCTAAGCCTCCTATATATGTATGAGTGTTTTGATTTTATAATATGAGAATTGGGGATATGACATGCAACCTACATCATGTGTTCCTCGTACCCTGAGCGGTGTAGTGATAGAGCGTATAGCAGAGTAGCATGAAATTTAGAATTTGTGGTGATTAGTTCCTTTTCCATGTGAGTATAATGGTGGGTGATACATGAATGATGTGGAAAGGGCATGAGTATGATATGTTTATATTTCATTTGTCGTGCAAAGCGTGCTGACTTTATGTCATGATATGTTGTCGTACTTAACATGCCAGCTTATAATATGATTTGTGCATTGTGTTTAGTGTGCCGACCATGTGTATGTTATAAAAGAGAGTGCTTAGCATGCCTCTCATTTTAGCACTGGTAAGGATTTTCCGAGAGAGTATGTTCTGATTATGATTTCTCATGGGCATATGTAAGTTTAACATATTTTTATTAGTTATTCTAGACCAGTAGATTATTGTGATATTACTTTCTGTATTGGTTGGCGTTGTAGATGTAGCTGAGTGGATGGAAGGATCAAGATGACTCAAGGTGGAAGTTGACATATATTTTCTCTGCTGATTGTGTTATGTATGATGTGTATGTTATGTGGGCTGATGGCCAATATGTTCTGATATGGAATGTTAGCCTTTGGACGTTATGGTCATGAATTTAATTGTGTTTTGTATAAAAATATGTGGACATTTGTCCCTACCTGTGTTTGATGTACCATTTAGTGATTTTAAATTACTCGTATTTTGTTTTATTGAGATAATTTAGATGGACATAGTTAGTACTTTAGACTGAAGATTTTTTTTTTGCAATTAAAACATATTATGGCTTACTTAGTATAGTGTGGAGAGATCAAACCCTTATGTGAAATAAGTGGACAAAGGCAATCTGTCGGAGTAAATTTGATCAAATGAATAAACGGTCAGGAGAATTGTTTAAATGGGCAAGTGGATGCGGTCAGATTTGGACTGACTTCAGGTAATTAGTTTTTCCAAGTTAAATCTTTGATCAATGTTGGAGGTATCCTTATAATGGTGAAGAGGGTCGTTTAAGTAGAATCGGCGATGAAAAATATTACTCGATTAGCCGGTAAGTCTAAATTTGTCGAATAAGGCTAAACGGTTGAACCTTGGTGACCTTTTTGGTTTAGATAGAGATTAGAACATGGCTAGGAGGTTTCTCTATATTAGTAGAAGGTTTCAAGGGTAATGAAAAAAGGGAGAAGTTAGGAAAGGAATATATATAGGCGTATAGATGAAATCCATCTCTTTTCTTTACCTAAAACCTAAGGAGCCGCCTCCTCTCCATTGGTGAACGTCTTCTTCCTGCTCTCCTCCTATTCCAGAGTTGCTTTTACATCCTCTTTGGCGGTTAGAATGTTTTTTAGTCATCCCCAATCGAAAACAATTGAAGAAGAGGTCACTAATTCAACTTTTATATAATTAATTCATGCACCATGCATATTCATGTTGTGTTTTGTTTAATTTATGTGTAAACATGTGCATTCATAGTTTATCAATGTTAAGTTGATTATTTGATGCATGTACATTATAATTGGGACCATGAACTCAATCATGATGGAGGCACATAGGGTAAATCAATGTGGAAACCGATTTTTATATTGGTTGAGGCTAAACAAAATAAGTAGGGTAAAAATAATGTGAGAACTCAGTTTTATTTGACAAGAAACATTCTTAACTCTTTATTTTGATGTAAATATGAGGCGCAGAAAGTTTCATCACATGCTAGACATATTTGAGTGAGAAAAACCTAGTCAAATTAAAAAATGTTTCATGATTGTTGAGAGCTTTCATGGCAATTCAAAATCTAGACCTCTGGATTGAAAATCCTTTTAGAGGAATGTTAATTAAGATGTTGAGGGGCTATAGCTAAAATTTCATGAAGTTTGGACATCGTTTGACCCTTGAACTAAATCAAAAAACTTGGATTAGAAAGTCAATTGGAGAAGAAGGTAGCTAATAGGAAAATTTCCAATTTGAAAACCTTGATTTTTAGCCCTGATTCAATTGGTTATAACTCAGGCTATAGAACTTCAACTTACACAATTATTTATTAGATGGAAACTTCACAATGCCTAGTTTATTCTCCTAAAGTTTCATAATTGTTCGTTAAGTATTTGGGGAGTCATGAATTTCCAAAATTTGACGTATGAAACCTTAGTTTTCTTGAGTTATATCAATACCGTGTTATTTGTATGTCATGCTAATGATCAACTTATCATTGTTTAATGTTAATATGTTGTTAAATATATTTTTTAATGATTATTAACATATTGGATGATTGATAAATCATTGATTATGGTCATGATATATCATGCATGCATGCATGCATGTGCATTCTAGTCGGTATGTGATATAGGTACACTTATTTAATTTCTCAAACTAGGAGAATGATTGTTGAGATGTTCTGAAGCTCAAGAGGTTATTGACTAGGTCCATTTAGTCTTAATTTTGGGAGTTTTATGATCCTTTGTTGCTTGTTGTGTGATTAAACAATTTAGTCGATTATGATTTGACACTTATGAAAAGATGTAGCAAACCTAATAGATGTTAGGTATTATAATTGAAGTGTAAAATAGAAACTAAAACACATGATTTTGATGTTTTCATAATATTAAGTCAATGCAATTTTTGGTATTGGGCTTAACAAATTAATTGAATGGGAATTGGTCAAACCGATGGGTTGTGACAATAAAACTTCTTGCATCCACACTACCAGTAGTGGAGTTGTGAAGGTTACTGTACATTGCAACACTTATGATCATTTGTGGGGCTAAGTTAAAGGGTTGCATGATTTCTCATCATGCAAAACCCATGAGTTGAGATAGATACTTGGAAATTGCTCATGAAGAAGGGCAATATAACATAATAAGGATAAGTTTAATAATAATGATAATAAATTTCTCTTATTTTAATCTTATGTGAAAAGATGAGCTGATGATGTGTGGTACATTTCATTAATTCAGCGGGTAATTCATGGAACATGAATGTATAAACAGATTACAAGTGTATGAAATTGAGATAACTTCCGAGGAGAAAATCACTATGATGGGTGGTAAATCCCATGTAAGCATAATTAAAGGAATGAAACTATATGATTTGAGTATAGGATTCAATTATATTTATACTTGTTTATGTTTATGGTACATGTTGGAATGTTATGTATAGATGTGCGAGAAAATAATAATATCTTGATGTGATGCTCAGTACTTTTATCGATGTTTATTCAGTTTATTTGCACTTTTTATTATTGTTTACTACGTATATAAATAGATGACTCAATATTGGTTATCTAATGCTAAGTGAACAAAGTTTATCTTTGTACGCATATTAGTAGAAGATCTAGACAGGGAAGGATGGAAAATCAGCAATAGTTATCTTTATATTGATTAGTTTGCATTATATTTTATTTTTATGAGAGTATTAGATGTGGAGACTTTTATTAGATTGCTGATTTGGTACATTAGACTTGGATATATTTTTATTATGACATGGATTTATTATAAGTATATTATATGCAAGTTGTGGACAAAGTCTGGCTTATTTGTATTCCATGTGTACTCATGATACATTATGATTTATTTACCATAATTAAGTGACTGTCCATCTGTTGGATTGATTATTTATGAAAAAAGGCAGTTGTTACATTTCAGTTTTTTTAGACAATATACTCTTGGGCATGTAAGTCTAATTGGGTTTCACAGGCACTCACCAAGCCCAAGGACTAGACACTGATGGAAGGACTAGACACTAATGGAATAAATGCCCAGGTACACACACACACACACCATATTACTTGTGCAGGTTTCCAAGAGTGTTGAAGCCATGGATTGGAGAAGCTTTTGTGATTGTTTTTGTTTGTAGGAGAAGTGCTTATGGAGAAGACCAAGTGAGAGGTGGTGACTAGCTGACCATAGCCTTGTCACATGATGAATGCTTGTTAAATTATGGAGTATGTATGCATGTATGACATGTAGATTTAAATGTGGGATGTGTTGTGCATGATCAGGATGAAAGTGGTGGCTTTGATAACCATAACCTCTCACACCTGATTTCCTTGTGACAATGATGCATAGGGTGATGACCATGTACCCTCTTATCCTATTAATGTTATTTTTATGTTATACGCATGTTATAATATGTTGTGGGGAGTTTCCTCCCAACCTTTCTTGTCACAAGAAGGATTGTCAAATTCTCTCTGGGATTTTAATCTCCCTTATAACTTTGATGCATGTAGGGCATCTTATTTGCTCGAGCCCAGCCCTACGTATCATGATCATATGCATGTGGGTGATTCATATTTTTGGTATGTGCATTTAAATGCCCACTCAGCCTTCCATCTTTTGACACCTTGAATAGTTAGGTCTGGCCTGTAGTTAGCATTCTATTATAAATGATTAACAGTAGCAATCAAAGACTTAATACTTTGATTTGGTTCAGGTTCAAATCGAATCAGGTATTACACGACTTCTACAAGCCTAGCAGCCATCTCTCTATACTCTCTACTTCCCACATTCCTCTCTTCTTTTTCTCTCTTTCTATGTTCTTCATCCTTCTTGGTGGTTTACATGTAGAGAAATATGATTTGAAGGCATAACTAAAGGAAAACACCGAATAAAGATATTTTAAACAAGTTTAATTCATTAGATTCATGCATCATGATCACTGTATATCTTATTTTTCCATGTTGTGATATGTAATGCTTGTATTCATGGCTAAGAAGTTATTATATGTTAATTTGATGCATGCCCGTTATGCTTGTATTCAACTCAACAGGGTGAAAGAAATTTAGAATTAACTATATATAAATTAAATTATGGCCTCTTTCATGGCTACATAGCCTCCGAGTTAAGGAATGGTAAATCTTTCTCCTGATTATTGTGTTGTTAGCATGAAGATGAACTTTAAAGGGGGAGGACATAGTGAAAATATTAAAGATCCAACCTTTTTTATACCAAGATTCATTTTAACTCTATGTTATAATATGAATAAAGTGTATATGAAGTTTCACTAAATTTAGAATATGTTTACTTTGTTTATTATTATTTCATAGTTTTTGTAGAAGAAAATAAAACCTATAAGAACATAAATATAGTCCATGGGGATAGGAGGATGATTATTTTGCAAAATCCATTTCTAAGAATCTTTTGACCGTAATTCGAGACTCCCTACATGAGTTTAGATGCATATTCATAATATTTGGCACATTTTGATGTCATCAATGATTTTATTTAATTATTTTTTAATTATTTATTTGATTGATTGATTTATTCATTATTTAAAGAATATACTGTAGTCTCCCCTTATCTGTAAGTTTAAGTGTCCGGATGGATTTGAATTCGAATCTATCAGATATGTCCATAACTATGTAATGAATTTTGTAAATATGTCGAGTCCATCTCTATTTAAGGACTCAGTGTGTAGGTTTGATCCCAAGTCTTCAAGTGGTTGAAGAATTCAGGGTGAGGCCTAGTATTTAGGTTTAAGTTTTTTTATTTTTTATTTTTTATATTTTAATACCTTCTGAGCTATGAGACAACATATAAAAAAATATATACGGATTATGAGTGATCCTATTAGTAGTAATATAGCTGTTACTAAAGGATTAGAAATATGAATACTTATTATTTGCACTCTATCTTTTGCTATGATAATACTAAGATTCATATATTAACTAGCTTCTTATCCTTTTTTTATCAAACTTATCCACAAAATGCTATCAAATACACAATACTATAATAAGCTTTTAACAACTAACACATATATAGACAAATATTATTGCAGAGACAAGTCCTATTAGAATTATATCTTCTTCGTCAAACATCAATATAGTTTTTCCAGTTAATAAAGTAACTTCTTAAAAACTCCACTCTTCTTATGACATGGTTCTTTGGACCAAATGGCTAAACAACCTCCTGTCGTGACGCCGACGTCCTGTCGTGAAAATATAAGACCATATAATTGGCATTTTCACTTATTTATGTATGGTTATTTTCACCATATAATTGGCATTTTCACTTATAAGAGCATTTATCTCAAATTCCTTGAGCAATAACGGCTTGTTTATCCCGTATCTCATATTCCTGTTCTTTCACTCTTTTTTCCATAAGGGTTACCAAGGCTTTAAATTTTTCCAACTTTTCATTTTTCATTTCTTGAATCTGCTTTTCCATTTCATAATTTGCTTGTAAAGTTTCCACCGGAGTTCCTTCTTCAATATAGAACTTGGGTCCTATCTTTTCCCTGGCATATTGTAAGGTGTCGGCCAAAGTATAAAATCCTATGTAGACGGGCCATTCATGTCCATTAGTTATGGCTTTTACTGAATTCCATTTTACAAACACCCCTGTTTCAAACCCATTTACCACTACCTAATGACTAAAATTTTTGGAGGCGGGCTTTTTCTGGAATGAAGAAAGGTATTGACTAAGGGCCTGGAGGGTTTTGTGTTTGTGAAATTGGGTTTTCTGTTCCACAGGTTATCTAGAAGGACATGTTGATTTTCATCTAACTTCACATGGGCTGGAGGTTCAAAGTTATTTTCACTAAAGCATAATAACTGATATGGGCTGAAATTGTAATGTCTTGTGGGCTTTTTATTTATGGACATTGCTTTGGGTTTCAGACTTTCCTTGTATTCTTGAGCAGTAGGTCTTGAGGAAGAAGCCATTTTCCTGTTTAACATAGTTAATAATAAATATGCAGACACCAATATAGTTAAAATAGGACACATATTTCTATTTTTAACACCACCTTTGGTTTTTAAGGAACCATAACCTTTGGTTGTTTAAGGAACCATAACCCTGAATTTTAGAGATGACAAACTCCTGTAGAGTTTTACATTGAATGCGCAAAAAGGTACCTAGAGGACTATCCTCAAGGATTAATGCTGTTTTTGAAGTTTTTTAGGTAATTCCTGCAAGTTTTCTTGATAAAATATTAGCCAGTACATAACTTTTACGAGAGATATGTTCAAATTTAATTTCATAACCGATTCCTTAAATTGCATTCTAAAAGTTTAACCACCTTTTATTGTTATGTCTTTTACTATTTTGATTATTTATATATTTTACAATATTTTTCCAATTTGTTCTTACAGTAAATTGTTTATTTAAATATAGCCTAGAGGTATTGATAACGTTTATTACTCCCTAGATTTCAATATCTAGACTAGACCAGTTTTGATTTTTAAAATTTCCTGAGGCTGTATTCTTATCACTATATTTATTAGCTTTAGTAAGTAGTATAGCTCCCCATCCATCTTTACTGGAATATACTTGTATCACTTTATAGTCATCTACTAATGGTAATTCTAGAGGAGTAATCTTTTATTTCTCTTTTTATTGTTTGTACTAATTTTACATCTTCTTGATTAAAATGTATTTGTTGATTTTTTCCTAGTTTACCAATAAGGGTCCTACCAACTTAGATAAGTTAGGTATAAATTTTCTAGCATAATTTAAGAAATCTAAAAAGGACTGTAATTATTTTTATTTTCTATTTTGTCTGCAAATTATGCAGCTTTGTTTACTATATGAGTCTATAATTCTATATTTCAATTCCCTATTTTTAATCCTAAAATGTTTATGACTTTTTTCCTATTTCTGTCTTTCTCTTTGATATTACTATTCCTGGTTTTAAAAACCTGTTCCAGATGCTGAATATGTTCTTTCATATTATCAGAAGCTACTAGAATATCGTCTATGTGTACTAAAAAAATTACATTTCTTAAATAAACTATCCATATATCTTTGAAAGATAGCTGGAGCATTCTTTAATCCGAAGGATAAAACATTCCACTTGAATAATCCTTTAAGACAAGTAAACGCAGTCTATTTTCTATCTTCCTCTTTCATTTTTATTTGATTATATCCACTTTTTAAATCAAACTTACTTAATACCTTTTTGTCTTGTATTAAATTTAGAATACTATCTTTATGTGGCAAATTATTGCATTCTCATAAGTATTATCATTTAATTTTTTATAGTTATATACTATTCTAGCCTTTTCTCTTTGGATTTTATCTAAAAGACCTCTATGGGAAGAACCTCAATATAAATATCAAGATATTGTACATGTCCAAACAATAGGAGCGAGATTTCCCATAGGACATACTTTTAGTTGGAATTTATTAATCCTTGAAAGGTCTTCACCTTAGATCTAGGCAGATGAAATAACTGTATGGGAACAACATGCCATAAGAAATTGGCAACTTAATGAAAAATCTAATATGGATATGTTTAGTTTTCTAGAAACCACTCTAGGAACTACAGCCTTAGGAATATGGCAAAGCAAAAAGAAAGAAAATCCCCAACAAATAAACGATGTAAAGGCATTAGGAAATAATCCTTATAATTTTACAAGTTTTATAAGAACATTAAGATTAGAAATAGATCCGGCTAGAGAAAATACAGTACTACAAGATACAGCTATTAGAAATTTTGGGCAGTTAACAATAAAAACATTTGATTTCATAGTACCCTTTACTAATGAATTTGTAGCCTTAATAGCAACAGCACGAAAAGCCTTTGATGAAGAATTATGTAATAAATACTTTGTAAAACTTCTTGGTGATTTAGGAAAACAAATACATGAAAAATGGATTTTACATGAAAACAAATACAAGGAAGACTGTCAAATTCTCTCTAGGATTTTAATCTCCCTTATAACTTTGATGCATGTAGGGCATCCTATTTGCTCCAGCCCAGCCCTACGTATCATGGTCATATGCATGTGGGTGATTCATATTTTTGGTATGTGCATTTGAATGCCCACTCAACCTTCCATCTTTTGACACCTTGCATAGTTAGGTCTGGCCTGTAGTCAGCATTCTATTATAAATGATTAATAGTAGCAGTCAAAGACTTAATACTTTGATTTGGTTCAGATTCAGACCAAATCAGGTATTACATGACTTCTACAAGCCTAGCAGCCATCTCTCTTTACTCTCTCCCTCCCACATTCCTCTCTTCTTTTTCTCTCTTTCTATGTTCATCATCCTTCTTGGTGGTTTACACGTAGAGAAATATGATTTGAAGGCATAACTGAAGGAAAACACCGAAAAAAGATATTTTAAACAAGTTTAATTCATTAGATTCATGCACCAATTTTGTGATATGTAATGCTTGTATTCATGGCTAAGAAGTTATTATATGTTAATTTGATGCATGTACGTTATGCTTGTATTCAACTCAATTAGGGTGGAAGAAATTTAGAATTAACCATATAGAAATTAAATTATGGTAGATTATTGTGTTGTTAGCATGAAGATGAACTTTAGAGGGGGAGGACATAGTGAAAATATTAAAGATCCAACCTTTTTTTATACCAATATTCATTTTAACTCTATGTTATAATATGAATAAAGTGTATATGAAGTTTCACCAAATTTAGAATATGTTTACTATGTTTCTTATTATGTCATAGTTTTGTAGAAGAAAATAAAACCTATAAGAACATAAATATAGTCCATGGGAATAGGATGATTATTTTGCAAAATCTATTACGAAGAATCTTTCAACCGTAATTTGAGACTCCTTACAAGAGTTTTGATGCACATTCATAATATTTGGCACATTTTGATGTTATGAATGATTTTATTTGATTATTTATTTGATTGATTTATTTATTCATTATTTGATTTATCTTTTGTTATGTATTGATTTGTGGTATATGATGCATATTTGTATGATTATTTATTTATATTGATGATGTATTTATTTCTTAGTATTATTCTTGTTCATGTTTATCTTATTTAATTTAATTTAATTAATTAATTGATATTTATTTTCACGTTTAATTTGTTATTTATTAGTCATTATATTTCTTGATGTTTACTTGAGTATCTATTATTTTATTTATTGTTTTTTTTTATTTTTGAGTAGTTTTATTTATTTGTTTGTTTATTGCTTGTCATTCCTTGATTTACGTGTTGTACATTTATTTATCTATGTGTTTTGTGTTGCAAACCCTTTGTTTTGATATTATTATTGATGTGAGCACACTTTAGGACCACACATCATATAGAGTTATAAGTCTTTTGTTTAACAGTGGGTTCCGATGTAGGTTCTGGAGTCTGAGCTCACTCTAGATGTGTTGTTACGCTTGGAGCTTGGACCTCGAGTCGTTTAAGACTCTTCTTAGCTTTATCGCTTTACTTTATTGTGATTTTGATTTTTAGATTTTAGGACATGCTAAGTGGCTATTTTATTATACCCTCTTTAACACATGCCATTTAGACATGCTTTTACTTTTGTGTTTAATAACCTTGAAGAATAGATCTCTCGTGTTATTTTTAAACTTAGCACCACCTTATATTGCCTTCGGGCCTACCAAAACTCTACCAAAACTCTACTTAGGTTTATTGCCTTCGGGCCTACTTAGTTTATTATTAGGTTTTTGCAAGCATCTGTTCATCGTTTCCTATTGAGTGGTTGTTGTTCATTTATTAGTATCTTCCTTTCTTAAGATGCTAGGAGGGTTGTTACTGTCTGTTTGTCATTCCAATCTTGCAGATTAATAGACTTACACGTGACTCGATTCGATCGCAACAGTTTTGATCTAGTTCTTAGGTGAATTGGATTCGGGGTGTTATATTTTGCCCTCAAAATTTCTTTCTCTTGACATACTATATCCATCCAACACAGCCCTAAGTTGCTCTGATGCCAACTTTAAAGGCCCAATCCAATTAGTGCAAACCGATGAGTTTAGTTATCTTTTCAAAAGTAATTGATCAAGTTAAAAATATTAACCACCATCCCCACTAATATGTTAAATATTACCCTGAAAGGTATCACATGTGAGATTAACATAACTTTCGAAAATATTATATTCTACTTAAATGAAGAAAATTTCATCCTAAAAATTCCTTTTTCTTGACATACTATCATCCATCCAACACGGTTCTGATGTCACTCTATAATATCACTTGTGAAGGCCCGACACATTTAGTGTAAATTGACGGGCTTAGTTATCATCTTAAGAGTGATTAATCAAGTTGAAAATCTATATCCCTGTTAATATGGTAGATCTTATCTTAAGTATTGAATATTTTATTACTTTAACTTTTTGGGATATTACAAGCTAAATGATAATTTGATTGTATTTTTTTCCAGTAGTCATAAATACCCTTGTATTTGGGTTGGTTTTGATAGCTATCCTAATTAGTGGTTTGACTTTTATTAAAAAACTAGCAGCACAATGTGTGAATTTCGTTTAAACTTATTATTAATATATTAATCATATATAAAATTAATTCCAAAAATATTATTAATCTTATTTTAAAATAAAATTATGAAATATGCATGCATTTAACTTTCATAAAAGATTTATTTTTAGAATATAATGATTATATATTCTAAAAATAATATAATACACAAGTAATATATAAAAGGAAATAAGTTTCCTGTGATGCAGCACAGCCAACATGGCTGTGCTGCAATTTTTTCCCGGCCGGCTGTAAATTCAATTTGTATCCAATTTTATCGAATCTCAAACCCAAACCCATTGGCTCTCCCTCCCTTCTCATCTCCATCAATGCCGTCGGTGCCCTCCGCTCTTTTCCCGGCCGCCAGTTAGCAACAGCCGTGGTTCGATGCCGGGGCCGACGATGGCGGCGGCAAGATCGAGCCTATGGGGCCGCAGAGTTTGAAGAAGCTCAGTCTCAAGTCGTTCAAGCGGGCTCTGGACTTCTTCTCCCCTGCCCGAGCCCACCCCGTGCCTCCCAACCCCGATAGGTCTGTAAAGTCGCCTCCTTTCCGTTGTTCGTTTGGGGTTTTTTGTGATCCAAAAGTTTCAATTTTTCCATCTCTTGTTCGGTTTTTTTGTGCAGCAAGCGGATTCGGACGAGCTACAAGGTTAGTTTGAGTTCCCATCCTTTGTTTTTTTCCTTTTTAGTTTCTTTTGATGGGGAGTAATTGAGTTCCATTGATAGGAAGCTTGTGAGTTAGTTAATTGATTTTTTTTGCAGGGAGTGGTTCTGATTATTTATGTTATTGATCAGTGGCTATAGTCTGCTATAAATGAGTGTTGTGTAGATTTTTGAATTTTTTTCCATGATTGTTGTATGGATTTTGAATTGTTCTAAGTAGCAAGTAGATGGTAGTTATGATTTAAGCTTTCACTGGTCATTGTGGTGCCCAATTTAATGATAGAAGAGAATCTGATTGTAAAGTTGTTAGTTTTTCGCATTTCAGAAGCTAGGAATCGCTTGATAGCTTTCTTCTTTTACTGTGTGCAGTGAATGTTCTGATTATTTATCTTAGTGCCTATAGACTGCTAGAAATGATTGTGGTATTGTCATTTACCCATGGAGATAGGAAATTGCCAGAAAGCTTTTCTTGGCATGCCAATATGAGTCGTAGAGATTGTTTGATTAAAAGAGATTGCTAAATGGACTTTCATTGAGCTTGCTATGTGGCACCATTGGTATTTTACTTTCTATTTTTATGATTTTTCTCTTCCAGTTGTGCCTACACAAATTTTTACGTGAGTTGAGGTATATATTGGTTGGGATGCTGTGAAGAAGTAGCTTCATAGTCTTGTCAGGAAGTGGTTGATTTTGGTTCTGGGTCATGTTTTCTTTCTTGATATGGATATGTGAAGAATGTTTGCTAATGATATGCTTTATTGAAGTCAATTAGCTCTTATACTAGCGTGTTTGTGAGATAGGCACCCTGAATCGAATTGTATGTTTGGCAGAAGTTGAAGGTATTAAATCTGAAGGGTTTTATAGAAACTCCTTTTAGCATTGCATCTATGCTTTAATGTGATTGCGTAGCTTGTGGTTCTGCTTATATAGATTTACTTGCTTGAATTTTTTTGACAACTCGCGTGTTCTTTCTGGCATTCACCAAGACCGATTCTGAAGAAGTTGCAGAGGGCATTGAGGAATAAGTTGCCGAGGGCGTTGAGATAAAAGTTACTGATGGCGTTGCGCTAACCAAGTTGGAGTTGACCAAAGTTCTACGGTTGGTGAAGATCAGCCCATATGATATTACTTCTTCTATTGGGTTTCTTTTTCGTCAAGGCGTAGAACTTGGATAATTTTGGTAGCTTAAGCATATTTTTATTATTCTTTGAAGGCTGCGTTGTACTATTTTTTATAAGCCTTCAATTCTAAATTTCTCATCTGGTAGATTTGTATCTTTACTATTCCTTGTTCAAACACTAATTAACTAATTTTCGATAAATGATTTGAGATGTGTTGTTGTTTGGTGCCAAATAAATGAGTTATTATTATTTGTAGAACAAGTTCTCCCTGTCCTACTCCAAAGTCTTCGCTTTGTGAACAAATTAAAGTCTTAATGATTATTTTTCCCAAATAAAAATTTTTTTACTGTAAAGTATCATGAATTAGGTGTAAGTCATTTTCACTTTGATGAGTCCATTGCCGTGTGACATTTCTGAGCTTATCACACTTCATTTCTGGGCAGCTTCCATTGCTGTGTTTAAAAAAATAGAATCCAGGCTATATAACACAAGCAGAAGTCTCTCCCTTATTTGCAAGATTCAGAGTGCCTCTAAGCTAAGCATATTTCTCCCTTATTTGCAAGATTCAGAGTGTCTTCCAAAATATTGTGTAATCAGATTTATACAAAAGTATCATTCATTGAAATGATATTTGTTGTCATTAAAAAAGTTAATATCATTTTGTATACCCCTAGTAAAAATTATTTTATGGGATATATTTTGCAATATTAACTAGAGTCGAGAGCGAGTCAAATTTTTATTACGAAATTACCCCTGCCAATTTCCTCCTCACTCCTTTATTTTGTCGGCGACTCTATTTTTCCACCCTTTGTCGTGCCATCCAATCGCTAGTGACCTCGCCGCCGGCCACTCGCTGGCGACTTCGAGAGCAAGTCGTAAAATATTGACCGTGAGCGAGTCAAGTTTCTTTACGAACTTATTTTTTATATATATATTTAAATTTATTTCGTAATATTGACTCAGGTCGCAAGCGAGTCAAGTTTTTATTACGAAATTATTTTATAAATTTAGATCGTAAAATTATTTTATAAATTTTATAAATTTAGATCGTAATATTGACTGCAGTACAGCTACCGGTCGCCCGCTGGCGACCTCGAGAGCGAGTCACACTTTTATTATAAAATTATTATATATATATATTTTAATTTATTTTATAACAGTGGTTTGAATCTAGAGCGGGTTAATTTTTTATAATAAAAATTTGACTCGGTCCCAACTCGAGTCAATATTACAAAATAAATGCCGAAAATATAAAAAATACAGGAAAATATAATATAATAAAATAATCGAATTATAATGAATTATTTTATTTTATAGTATGTTACCCTATTTTATTCATATTTTAAAATAAAAACTTGACTCAAGTTACTATATGTTTTATATTTTTCGGGATATATTTTATAATATTGACTTTAGTCGGGAGCGAGTCAAGTTTTACAAAATTGCCATTGTTTCATATTTGTTTCATATTTTTTAGGATATATTTCGTAATATTGACTCGAGTCAAGAGTGGTCAAGTTTTTATTATAAAATTGTCATTGATCGGTGGGGGAGAAAACAAGGTTGGTGAAGAAATGGCAATTTTGTAAAACTTGAGTAATATTTTTCCGAATTTATTTGGTAATATTTACTCGAGTAAGGACCGAATCAAGTTTTTATTACAAAACTACCCCCGCCTATTTCATTCCCAACTTGTGTCAATATTATAAAATAAATCTCCAAAAATATGAAAAAATAGATTAAAATACCATAAAATAAAATAATCAATTTGAACTCGATTATTTTATTTTATGGTATTTGATTATATTTTTATATTGATAGCAATTTTGTAATAAAAACTTGACTCGCTCCCAACTCGAGTCAATATTAAGAAATACATCTCAAAAAATATGAAAAAATAGAGTAAAATACTATAAAATAAAATAATCTATTAGAATTCGATTATTTTATTTTATGATATTTTCCTGTATTTGTTTAATATTTTTCGGGATCTATTTCGTAATATTGGCTTGAATCGGGATCGAGTTAATTTTTTATTACAAAACTACCCCTACTCATTTCCTTCTCGACTCGTATCAATATTACGCAATATATCTCAAAAAATAAAAAAATATATATTAAAATACCATAAAATAAAATAATCCATTAGAGCATGATTATTTTATTTTATGATATTTTATTATATTTTTTATATTTTTTGCGATTTATTTCGTAATATTGACTCGAGTCGGGATCGAGTCAAGTTTTTATTACAAAACTACCCCTCTCATTTCCTCTCTGCGCCACCACTCTGTTTTCCCTTGTTTTGCCGCATTTATATCTTCGCCAAGGAGAACTCTGGCCCGCTCATGTCCGGTGTTGAGCCTGCGGAAAAGGCGCTGTTAAGAATGTTGTCAGCCCTGTCTATGAGAAGTTCCATGGTGTTCTTATTAGGATCCTCAAATTCTCCAATCGGAAGGGCTGGTTGATGAAGTGAAATGCCATGTACTTCCTAGGGTCAAAGAAGCCTCCACACATGCTGTCTTGCTGCCTAGAATTTATGAATTAGTCCATCGCCCTAATCAATTCCGCCGAAGATACGGAGCAAACATAGAGGATAACATAGCGTGTAGTGAATTGTAATCAACTCATTAGAATCATACCAGAGAGGCGGGATATGAAGTTTCTGAAGCTCCAACAAAAAAAGTGTAATTTTTGAATAAGAGAGGTTGTAAAAATGTTCATAGCAATTATAACAATGATTTTATGCAATAGGATATTTTAGGCTTATATGATGTATGGTTGTAAATGTTGGGAAATATTGTATTTTTTGTATGGATTGTAATCTTTTGTAATGTTATTGACTGACGATAATAATTTTTTGTTTGTTTATATTATTTTTAATATCATATCCATGCCATTTGAAATACAATCATGATATATCGTACTTTCTTTTTGTTTATTTACATAATTACAACATCTTAAACTTTTATTAAATATTAATTAAATAAGATTTTGATAGATTCGAATTACCATTCCTCGAGAATTTTTTGAGTGCTTTGTTTAAGTTATTGAAAAACATAAGCCGATGGTATTCATTTAGAACCCAACTAAAAACCAACCATCAATTGACAATTTAAGTCAATCCATCAAAGCAAAACATAACTAAACGATATCCACTAATAAGGCATCATTTGCTAGTAATAAGAAAATTATCCACTTAGCAAGTTTCCCATTATTTCTATGGACATCTGCATAACCTTTTGAAAATACACAAAATACATATTCAAACCCATGCAATTTAACTATATATCTTGTTCATATCTTGAGTAGAAACTATGCCTTCCTTGATACTCTTCAGTTTCTTTGAAACTTCATCAACTGCAAACTCAGTTTCAGAGCCATCCAAAGGTCCAACCAAACTCAGAGATCTCAAGTGCATTGTTGCCTACATCAGAATATAACTCCATTTGATTTCATGTTCACAGGATCTTTGGACATTGAATTGCAAACCTCAAGGAAATTCACTTTTGCCTCTTTGCCTTGAATCCTATGAGCCTTAGCTGTGTTGAAGGTTCCCGGCCCGACTTGTACCCCCTTATAAATGGATCTCTTATTTCAGTTAAAAGTACATAAAACGATGGCAAAATAAAGAAATCTGGATTTTTATTCATCTGTGATGTTTAGCCATACTCCCAAAATATGACGACTAATATAGAGAAGTTCATCCCTAACAAAATAATAGTAAATCAGATCTAAACAATAATTGACTAGACCAAGCCACCAATAATAATAAAACAGCAAGCAAACCGACTAAACCAACACATGACTAATAGACACGACTAATAAGCAAACACATGACTAATAAAATAGCGGCTCCAAATAAATAATTCCAGCAATGAACTGCTGTATGCCTACCCTTTCCCCTTGTTCTTCTTCTTCCTCCTAGAATAAACAATATTGTATTGAGGATAATCATATTTAGTGAAAAGATCTTCATCTCTATTGTTGGAAGACAGAGGAAGCCCACTAACTCCAAGGCATAGACAAGAATGAGAAAATAGGAAATTTGTAGAACTAGAAGTAGAAAAGAAAGTAATGTTGTGAAGCTATAGCGATGTCAAACCTGACCCCAGGCATGGACTCCTCGCCAACCAAGCAGAGTTCTCTCCTATCCAGTTTAGTAATCCAAAATCATGCATTAGCCATTGGCGAAATTTAAGCTTTGCCAAATGAATATTCTCATACAGCCATAAAGACTCAATAAAAAGCAATTTGGCGGGATTATCAGCCCTGCATCCCATAAAGAGACGCTTCCTCTATTTCCGCAGCAGTTAAATATAATAAACCTAATAATAACATTAAGATTATTAAAATTAGAAGCAATTGAAAGTTGATATATAATCACTTGAATCATACAGTAAATTCAATTTGATATATAATACTGCAAAGAATCATACTTGAAGTCAACAAAGAAAATTGATATATAATCACTTGTTAAAATCCAACAACCATATAGTAAATTCACCTTTAGATCTCTGTGGTATACTCCTCGATGATGACAGTAATCAACAGCATCTATAAGCTGCTGAAAATATAGCCTAGCGTCTGCTCCTTCAAATGTCCAACCAAACTCAGAGATCTAAAGTGCATTGCTTCCTTCATTAGAGAGTTTAAAGCAGAACCAAGCGGAATCAAGATTCAGCAAATTTCTAAAAGCAGAGATGAATATATTGTCATCCATGGGAAATCAAGATTCAGCAAATAAAATAAATACCACGAAGAACTGAAAAAGAAACTATGCTTTCATATCTGTCTCTAACTCTCTTTTTTATGAGTTATGATTTCACATCTTACAAGTTGGAAAGAAAATTGTATAAGGATCAAAATTCAAAAATAAAATAAAATGATAAAAATTATAAAAGCATTAAGCACCAACACCTACATGTTAAGTAACAAAACGTAGAGGAGACTTGAAGAGGCAGCAACAGAGTACTTTGGACACAAAGAAAAGAAAAAAAATTTCAGACTGGTATCAATTTATTTAAAACAGCAAAGGAGGTCCATTGTTTGAGGTTTTGTTAGCATCAACAAGGTAACAACATAGAAAACAACAAGGTAATACGACAAACAAAAGAACAAATTTTCAGAATACCATCAACAAATTTAGTTGCTATGAAGCGGAAAACAAAACTTAGTAAGAACATATAACCATGAAAGGGCGATACTTGGGATCAAAGAAGAAGCTTTGGTGAAAGAAGACGGTTGGAAGTTGTGCTCCTCGTCGTTGAACTCGTCGAGGAACTCCTGGAAATCAGCCTCGAAGTCGAGGTCCTCCACTTCATCCACATCGACGAGGTATGAGCCGACGCCGGGAGGTGTCATGTGGAGGCCTGGGCGGAGGTCGTCGGCGGTGAAGCAGTGAGATCTTTGCCGCACATGATCGGAACACAGGGGCGGCTGTCAACTTCATCTCCAGAATGCAATGCAAAGTTTTTGTCTTTTTTCTGAGCGTTGGATGAGCTTTGAACGGTGAGATCAAAACTCAAGCACAGCCAACTTGGCTGTGCTGCAGCACAGCAACCACGAGCTCGATATAAAAATAAGTAATAATCTTAATAAGTGAGTATTAATAATTAAAAATCTTAATTTAAATAAAATTTATCAATTTCTTAAGATTATTAATTTGCTTAAAACTACACTCTATGTTTTTAACAATAAATAATGATAAATAACTAACTAAATAAAATTTATTAATTAAATATGTATTTTTAAATAACACACTTCACTTCAAGTAATAATTTCTCATTTAGGTAGAATTATAATTTTACAATTTTCTACTAATAATTATCAATATTAAAAATATTTGAATTAAGTAAGTATTAATGAGTGTGTAAAAGTTATTGTGGGGCCCATCCTCCTTCCCCTATTAAAAAAAACTTTTCTAGCCCAACCTAAATCGAGCCTTTAGTTTAATTGTAATAACTTGTCCACCCAAACCTAATATAACGATATTTTAAACTTTATGAGAAAAAAGTATCATTAAATCTGCTTGAATGTTTAATTAAATATTATTGAATCGTGAATATAGCATCTTTTTACCTTTTAATGTGTTTATTGTAATTAGTGGTAGTTTAGAAAAAGGATTTTAGTGAAAATTTTTGCGTCTCTGTCTGATAATAATTTCCAAACTTCGTTGAATCTTGGTATTATGCATTGACGAATTTTGTTATCTTCTTTCCTACATTTTTTTCATTTTTCGGCTGGTTATTACACTGAGCCGAACCAGATCTAGCCAAAGTCCCACCCACCAGTAAGGACGTATTCATTACTTGGGTCTCACATATTTTCCTTTTCAAGGTCCCACAGTTCGTGTATTCTTTTCTTGGGCCCTCTTACATAATCCATATATATATTCTGGGGTGGCTGGATAGAATTAAATAATTTCAGAGTAACAACACCCGTAAAATTATAAGCTGCTAAGTCTTCAACATTTAGATTGACTTATCATAGACGATAGCAAGCATCCAAAGTCGCCCATGAAGGGCTCACACGCCACGGAATGCAAACAGCGTACGAGACTTGCCCACCCTTTGGGTCAAGAACCAAGGAAATGTTCTATTTTTCAATAAAAAGTCCACTTGTTTGTTAGGAGTCCCCCACATGTTTATGGGCGGCCACATCTTTTTCCAAAAGTCTATTCACATGTTGATGTATGTTAAGGCATAAGCTAGATTAAAACTGTGAAATAATTCATTAATCATCATCTTATAGCATCCCCTAATAAATCATAAACAACCCATAATTTGTTTCTCGTCCGATACACATGTCCCAACTAACATTCTGCTTTTGGCTGTAATTAGATTAGTAAATAATAAGTAGACATATAAGAACCGAGCAAATATTTGAAATAATGCTTATGGATCTCTCGACTGACGAGTTAATCATGATTAACATGGTCTTACTACAAAAAAAACAAAAAAACTATGGTCTTACTATAATATATGTAGGTAACAACGTTTTTTTATTCTTGAATGTCGATTCAACTTCTTTTATGGTTAAATTAATATTAATATGTATTTAGGTGTTCTTGTTAAGCTTGGGTGTACTTCATGGCTCCGAGTATTCTTCTACTTCCTGCTCAATCATTCCTTTTTCATCTGACCAGGTCAAGTCGTCCCATTTCTCATCTCATCTTTGTATGCTCAAAGTCGTTATATCTTTGCATGTCACTATTGATGCATTTATAGTTTACCCACATAGATATACACATGTTCCCCTACCCATCTCTTGCAATCCACTCATTGTTCTTTCTCTTTCTATTCTTGTGGGATATTTGAAGAAAGAAAGAGCTAGATCAAAAAGCTGCTGGGGTAATTAACGAACTGTTTTTTGATTATATATAGTTGTGATAGAGTTTGAGAGGGGGAGAGTTTGAATTCATATATCATGGCAGGAGGAGGGGGTCGTACTGTGGAGGAAACTCCAACATGGGCAGTTTCAGTTGTATGCTTTTTGCTTGTTCTCATCTCCATTTTCATTGAACACATATTCCATCTCGTTGGGCAGGTTGGCATGGCACCTTCTAGCTAGAAATTGAAATCGAGATGTATGTAATATAGCATACGTCTTAACATGATCACGTGTTGAATAATGTGAATCTGAATGTTGCAGTGGTTCAAGAGGAGGAATAAGAGAGCACTATCTGAAGCATTGGAGAAGATCAAAGCAGGTGAGCATGTGATCATGCACCACAACGTTACATCGGCATCCATGATTATGTATTTATGATCATCATCTAACACCGTTATGCATTATTGTAACAGAGCTTATGGTAATGGGGTTCATATCATTGCTACTAACAATTACGCAAGGACTCATATCTGAAATTTGCATACCCAAGAGTGTGGCAAATACATGGCATCCATGCAGGAGTGAAGAAAAGAACGCCGAGAGCACAAGAAAGAAGCTTTTGTGGAGTACTGGTAATACGAGAAGGATATTGGCCGGTGGAAGTAGTAGTTCAGACAAGTGTGCACAACAGGCAAGCTCAATTATACGTCTTCTTTGTTATATAAAACAATGGAAAGTTTGCTAGACAAGATAAGTTTACTAATTATGAGTTCCAATTGATATTGGGCAATTGGTTGGCAGGGAAAAGTTTCTTTCATCTCTTATGATGGAATTCATCAACTGCACATCTTCATATTTGTGCTGGCTGTCTTTCATGTTCTTTACTGCATTTCAACCATGGCTCTTGGCCGAGCTAAGGTACTACAACACCTTGAAACTTAACACCATAAATAAGACTTGCATCAGTTTCTTTTTATCCCTTATGAATATGAGCTAAATTCAAGCTATTTGTTCGTAAAATCTTAAAATAGTGCTTTCTGTCAATTTGAAGATGAGCACCTGGAAGTCATGGGAAAAAGAGACTAGGACAGTGGAATACCAGTTCTCCCATGGTAATTATAATTAGGATGATATCAATATTGATTGGTTTCCTCTATATATTGAAACTTTCATTATAGTTTTTCTAAAAAAATTTCATGGTATTGCAGATCCAGAGAGGTTTAGGTTTGCTAGGGCGACCACCTTTGGCCGCCGACACTTGAACTTCTGGAGCAGATCCACGGTTACCTTATGGATTGTGAGTGTAACTGTATATAAACTCCATTAATTCAATTCTCTAAATCAAAGCTTCACTTTTTATCCAAGAGACTTATATAATTAATCAATCATCATCACTCAAGTCCCATAGTCGCGGATAGTTAAAAATTGTATGGCTTTTAAAATTTTAGAGCCATGCTCTAACATTAAAAAATATTAATAATATTCTTTAATACAATAACGACATCTATTTAATTTAGTTGACTAACCAATGTTTAATACGAAAGATAATATGATTTAAGCTGGTAATTAGGGAAATAAAGACGTTCAATATGTTAGTTGAGTTATGAACCCGTGAATATTTCTTTCCCAATTATCATTTTCAGACCGGCATCCAAACAAGTAGGGGGCTATGTCACTTGGACCACAAATATAAATGCTACAAAATTTTGATAGACATGAACCCAATTCCTTTTCATAACAGTTCTCTACGTTCCTCCTTCCTCTTCACACATTTACATTCGAATAATGTGGAGCCTTACAACGACTTTAAGTTTTGGGAGTTCCACTTATATACGTATGGCTCAGACAACTCCTTGAAATATTGAAATTATAGTTTCTTACGGATTAGTCAACAAATAGATTTAACAAGTTTCGATCAAAGGTCAATATTGTTAAACGATGTTTGACAATTTGTTTTGCCATTTTAAAGGGCGGTAATTTATATTATTATGTATCTTTCTTTCATGAAGTCTAATATTGATGAATAAGCATGCATGAGAATATATCAAATAAAATATTATGGGAATAAATTTACTGCTTGAAAGATAGTATGCCTAAAGTTGGCTTTATATCCCAATCAACAGGTTTGTTTCTTCAGACAATTTGTGAGGTCAGTTCCAAAAGTTGATTATCTGACACTTCGACATGGATTTATCATGGTAAGACTTAATACTTATTAACAAATTATCCAATATTTTCAAACATAAGGAGATGAAAATAATGTGTTAATATAATGATCGATGATATCTAAGTGATTTCTGATTTTTACTGTTACTGAACAGGCTCATTTGGCTCAAAGCTCATCAGAATTTGACTTCCACAAGTACATCAAAAGATCTCTTGACGAAGACTTCAAAGTTGTAGTTGGCATTAGGTAACACTCAAGATCATTTAATTGAATCATATTGAAATAAAAATATTGATCAATAACAAATTATTCTAACTTGTGATGTTTGCAGTCCTTTAATCTGGTTCTTTGCTGTCCTGTTCTTGCTATCCAACACTCATGGTAATCAAGATGCATATATCATATATAGCTTAAGCAACCTTTTCTATTTAATCTCTACAGGTTAGATATACTTATATAATATCATATTTTATGTTTATAAATTGCAGGCATTTACTCTTACTATGGCTGCCTTTCATTCCCTTAATTGTGAGTACTAGTTAAAACATATTTTGCTTGATCTGAGAACAGTATAGTAATACTAATAGACCCTTTTAATTACAGATAATATTGTTGGTGGGAACAAAGCTTCAAGTGATTATAACTAAGATGGGATTGGAGATCGAAGATAGAGGAGATGTTGTTAAAGGTGTGCCTGTTGTTTAACCAACCGATAATCACTTCTGGTTTAATCGCCCTCGTTTGCTTTTGATCCTCATCCACTTTGTTCTCTTCCAGGTACAAATTTCAAATTTTTTCTTAATTTAACCACTTTTATTATTTCTATAACATTTATATTTCTTTTATACTAATAATATTTTCAAAAAATTTTTTTTCTGTAGAATGCCTTTCAGCTGGCTTTTTTCGCCTGGACTTGGGTAATTAGTTTAATTAATCAAGCCTTTGTTCATGCTAATTATTAAAATCTAATGTTGGTCCATTTAGCCTCTAAAATTTAAAAATCTTTGACATATAAAAATAACTATTTTATCTATGTACAGGACGTGTTTGGGCTACGCTCTTGCTACCATCGGAGACTTGAGGATGTGATGATAAGAATAAGCATGGGGTAAGTCTTGTATTTTTATTAATTTTTTCATGAGCTCAGTTAATTAGGAGATAAAATAAATATATTATCAATTGTTCGCATGAACTCTGGTAGAACCCAATTGTTCCCATTCATGCATCTCATGGTTGCATCCCTATTTTAAGATGCCGAGGGCAGATCTGGGTCGGCTTAACCGAACCAGTACATTAGCGAACGGTTCGGTCACTTGTGACATTTCTGGGTCGGTTCACGGGTGAGCCGAAACAGGGTGTGGTGAGCCGAAACGGGGTGTTACATTAATAATATCATAGTAATACAATATAAAAATACATAGTTAAATACAAATAAATAATAACATACACATAACGAACAAATAAATAAATAAATATATACAATTTAGTAAGCATAATAAGACTGATATTCATAAGTAAATATAATATTAATAATAACAAATAATCATGCAAACATTCAACATAAATGATAAAAATATAAATAAAACTAAATAAATAAAAATGAATAAATAAATAAATAAAACGATGAATAAAGAAAAATAATTATAACATCCAACAATACTAAATCATGTGAATATGCATCACAACTAACATAGAGGTTCTCGAATTACTGGAAATGGTGCAAGAACGGACAAAAATGGTCCGAAAATGACTTGAATCAGACCGAACCAAGCTAAATCAGACCGAACTGAATGGGATGAACCAACCCAGTTTGGGTTAACTAAAGAATTGCCTGGGTTGGCTAGGTGGACCTGACTGGTGGGTGGACTCTACATGGGCTGGCGGGTTGGTGAACAAGATTAGGCAGGCGGACGCGGACGCGGACACGATGCAGATAGGCGAATGCAATGCTAGTAAACAAGTGAACGAAGGGCAATGGTACCCATTGACGAAATTTGATGACAGTGGCGCGACTGGGGTCACCACCAGTCAGGATCGATGGAGGGTAGGACGGGGAACGTGATGGCAGTGACGACTGCCAAGGTCCGGCCGTTGGTTGGTTGTAAAACGGCACGAAAGACTTGGCTTTGCCGCTTGGTGTGGCGACGTCACCGGCGGTGGTTGTGGGTGGTCTCAAAATGAAGATCTCATCAAGATGAATCTATGTGGGTGGTCGGATCAGCTGGAGGTGGCTCGTCGGCACCAGAAAATTGCCCGAAAGGGTGGTGGCGATGGTGATGACCAGTGATAAGAACTCAGTCGCTGATGGGGATTGCGGTGGCACTGATGGTGATAGAGGGTACTGGTTGATAACTGGCCATGAGGTGATCACGGCCGTGCTGATCTAGTAGCCGTATGAGGGCCAGGGTCTCACCGGCGGTGAGCCAAAGTAGTGGCATCGATAATAGCGGAAATCCTCAAAATCGTGGGAAATTTCTATAAATCAACACAGTGAAGCGAAGGCAGATGTGGACAGTTCAGATCTTGCTACATGGCACGATCTGAATGTCCGACAACTCGTGGCCTAGTGGAGCCCACATATGGGTATATGCAATATATATATATATGGACGGAAAGCTCGGATCGAGACCTTCCAAAGTCAAAACTGACTCATGTTTTAAAATTGACTCTATAGGTAGGAATTGAGGCGATGGTGATGACCAGTGATAAAAACTCAATCGCTGATGGGGATTGCGGTGGCAATGATGGTGATAAAGGGTACTGGTTGATAACTGGCCATGAGGTGATCACGGTCGTACTGATCTGGTAGCCGTACGAGGGCCGGGGTCTCATTGGTGGTGAGCCAAAGTAGTGGCATCGATAATGGTGGAAATCCTCAAAATCGTGGGAAATTTCTATAAATCAACAAGGTGAAGCAAAGGCAGATGTGGACGGCTAAGATCTTGCTACATGGCATGATCTGAATATCCAACAACTCGTGGCCTAGTGGAGCCCACATATGGGTATATGCAATATATATATATATATATATATATATATATGGACAGAAAGCTTAGATCGAGACCTTCCAAAGTCAAAACTGACTCATCTTTTAAAATTGACTCTATAGGTAGGAATTGAGGCGATGGTGATGACCCGTGATAAAAACTCAATCGCTAATGGGGATTGCGGTGGCAATGATGGTGATAAAGGGTACTGGTTGATAACTGGCCATGAGGTGATCACGGTCGTACTGATCTGGTAGCCGTACGAGGGCCGGGGTCTCATTGGTGGTGAGCCAAAGTAGTGGCATCGATAATGGTGGAAATCCTCAAAATCGTGGGAAATTTCTATAAATCAACAAGGTGAAGCAAAGGCAGATGTGGACGGCTAAGATCTTGCTACATGGCATGATCTGAATATCCGACAACTCGTGGCCTAGTGGAGCCCACATATGGGATATGCAATATATATATATATATATATATATATGGACAGAAAGCTTAGATCGAGACCTTCCAAAGTCAAAACTGACTCATGTTTTAAAATTGACTCTATAGGTAGGAATCGATGCAAGAAGGGTAAATAAGCCTCGAATCCCTAAACGCAATCGAGCTGGGCCCATAGGGCACAATCTGATGGTTCGAAATCATTATGATGCATGCAATGAGATACTCTGAAAATACCAAGTGGATACTAAAAGCTGCAACAACCTAGATCTAGGCCTAAAATCATGGCTAACTCATTAAAATTATATGTATATCTCGTGTATATACTGATAACTTATGATCTACTATATTATAACTAAAACTATCATATGCATGTTAGACATACTCAACCTCCATAACATGCTCATATGGTCATCTGGGTCTCATACTCATATTCTTAAAATTATTTTGGCTAGAACTCGATCAAACTGACTAGAGATTAACTCGAACTGGACAAGCTACAAGTGGATAAAACCCTTACTCGAAGTTGGGGTTTTACAGATTCACAATAATAAGTGCTACAATGAATTTTCTGTAGCACTTGATTCAGCAAATCCGTGGCATGACCATATATGACGAGTTTCCATAATTCTTGTTTTTGGAAAGTGCAAAGAGAAACTTAATAGCATCCAAGGGATTAGCCCATTGAAAATTGGGAAGTCATGAATAGCAACTTCAGAACTTGTTGGGTAGATGAGGTCAACAAAGACTAGAAAAACTTATTTATATTTAGCTCAAATCTTGTTTGATTCTAAATAGAGTTGCTAAAGGAGTTCAAACAATATCTCTAAAAACAAAATAGAGCTCAAACAATATCTACTACTGCTTTGCAGTCAAGTTTTCATGCACCATTGCTTGGAAGCAACATTACACTTAATCATGGGCGGAAAAAACAATAAAAGCAGTTAGGGGTTGGTCAAGGTATCTCCAAAGTTACACTATCTTGTGTACTACCATATGACTTATTTATGAGATGACTATGAATGACATTTTTTATCAATATTATGGAATTTTCTCTATGGATGAGTAGGCAAAAATGTCTAGTCAACGAGATGTTTTATCACACAATCGATCGATGTTGTTTAAATCTAAAACTCTCTCCGGTGGCTTCACAAATCTCAACTGATATTATGTTTCAAAACAAAATCTTCCTCCAGTCTACTCCACTTCACAAAAAAAGAATAAAAATTTAATTTTCTAAATTATCTTATTAAAGAAAATGAAAAAAATTAAAAAAATCTTTTTATGGTTGAAGCAAAAATTTGAAAGATGGGCATATGTGATAGAAGTTTATACACGTCTCTTCCTAAATTTCTAATAGAAAAAAATTGAACTTGGAGTACATCTAAAAAATTAACACGGTCCTTTTGTCACGACTTGCCTATCTCAAGGCTTTATCACATGCTATCGTAACAAAGCTGTGACAAAAAAATTTGTCAAAGATAACGATGGCAAAGTTCATGACAATTTTATCACGGTTTTTGCCCGTGACAAGTTTTCCCTTCGCAGTAAGAGTTCTATTACTGTTATACTTAACATATGTAAGAGATAAACTTCACAGATAAACTGTGATAGAATGGAGAGATATATAGAATATTATTAGTTCAATTTATTAATTTTATTTTATTATATGTTAATTGGTTGGGCTATTTCTTGACAACCCTTTTATTAATAAAATTAGTCTATATGTATATATATAAAAGTAAAAGTCTATAGATGGAAGATTTTTACTTCCAAATTGACTCACTTTACAGAAGTCTACAAGCAAATAGTTGTACCCACCTTTTTACTTAGACGCAATATTTGAACCGTTGATTAGGAGTAGGGCTGCTAATTGAGTGAACCGGCTCGTTAGCATTTGGCGTTCGCTTCGGTTCGACTCGACTTGAAACTCGACATTTAAATGATTGAGCTCGAACTCGAATCTTTTGAGCCAAGTTTGAGCATGACAGTATTTGACTCAACTTGAACTCGGTTACAACTCGAACTCGACTCAAAATCGACTCGATATAATAATATAATAATATAGTCTTTATATTATATATGTATATATATACTAATAAATTTAATTGTAACTAGTTATATTTATTTATATACAATATAATAACAAAGTAGTAAGATAGCTTAGATGGTAGGTATTCAAGTTGAAGACCTAGAGGGCGTGGGTTTAATCTACGTTGATTTCATTTTAACTAAAGTGAGTTACTTTCCACTTTACAATCGAGCCGATTTGGAGCTCACGAACGAGATGGGTTCGAGTTAAAATTAAACAATTTAAGTGTATTCGAGCTCGAACAATAAAAAAAATATTCGAGTTGAGCTTGAGCATGCATGTTCAAAACTCATTTAATCTCAAGCTAGTTCGAATGAACTTTGAACTATTCGAGTCGAGTTCGAACACAAGTCAAGTTCGGCTCGCTCGCTCGTTTAGCCATCCTAATTGGGAGTACATTATTCATTCATGACCAATATAGAAATTTGAAATTATAAGTTATTGGGATCAACTCACGTGCAGTAGACCATATTATTTATAGTTGGTCACCTTACATCGGAAATTGGAATTGGAAAGTCCATGAATTGAACTTGAGATATTATTGGGTAGATGAGGTCAAGTCAATATAGACTCCAAATTAAACTTCATACATATTTAGCTCAAATCTTGTTCAATTCTAGGAAGAATTAGAAAAGAGTTCGAACTGTTCCAAAAAAATAGAATTGTTCAAACAAACAATATCTATGTACTACTGATTATTAGAGTCAAAGTCATCATGCACCACTGCTTGGAAGCAAAATTAGTACACTCAGTCACGGAAAAAGAGAAAAAGACCTTATAAGGAGTCAGGGATTAGTCGTATCTCCAAAATTACTCTATCCTTTATCATATATATTAACGAAGCTTCTATATGGATAATGTCTAGTCAATTCACTAGCTATAAGTGTTAATAGTTGATACTTATTTATCATATTATCGAAGCTCATGTGGATCATTAGCAGGTGATGGTCATGAGAATGCTCGGTTCAATCCTCCTATACGTAGTAAAATTGCTGCTGGTGATTGACTCTGCAAGTCAAGTAAAAAAATTATTATCAGAACATGACCTTTTTATTTACTTTATTTAATGAAATATTTTAATTAAAATACTAAAAAAATTTTGTGTCAATTTCAACTATCCAAGAGAGTAACATATTAATTTCACATACCTTTTTTTATTGAATTGAAAAAATATTAATATAAATGACTTTTAGTTGGTAAATTTTGAGTTGACTCCGTTCTATAGCTTGCCGAATCGAGTCCAAATTTTGAATTTTTAAAATACACCATGCTTATAAGAATATCTAATCTAAAAATGAAGAGTGATTAACTATATTGGCTATAACACCCAAAGAACAAGTAAAGATGCATAAGTGATCATAACACTTATTAATTACTGAAATTTTGAACTTGCCATTAAAAGTATTTTTTGGGTGTTGATTTGCCTACAACTGATTAGTTCTTGTAGATCTTGTAGCCATATTAATTGTAAAACCTTACAACTGATAACCATTTTAAAATAATTTGCTTCTTCTTGTTGGGTTTCCTCCTCTCATGCATTGGGAGAAAATCTAAGGAGTTTTAGAAGTTGGAAAGTCTTTTGCTTCTTTGGATGAATTGTACTTGGATAGAAGTCAAAGGATTTTCTTTGGCATATTTAATCCAAGCTTGAAAAGGGAGAAGAAAAAAATAGTGGCAAGAGATCTTGTGTGTAGTGGTTGTGAGAGATCAAAAGGGAAAAAAGGGAGAAGGGCTGATTTGGTGTTGAGTGGCAGATTGGAGTTGTGTGGTGGCTGAGAGAGAGGTTGGGAGAGATCAAAAAGAAGAAAGAGGTGAAAGGCTGATATGGTGTTGAGTGGAATATGAGTTGTGTGGTGGTGGTGAGAGATCAAAATGGAGAAGAAGGTGAAGGGTTGATTTGCTGTTGAGTAGAAATTTGGAGTCCGGATTTCTATTTGGATTATCATCATTTATCAACTTTGGAAGTTTTCTTTCTCTTATTTTAATCATTAAATTTATTGGTGATTGATTTGATTTGTATTTGGAAGTTTGTTCTCTTAGAATTTTATAATTGTAATTGTTCTAAATAAAAATTATAGTTCATATAATATGTTATAAGTTATAAATCACACACACAAAGTGTGTGTATATATATTTACATTTTACGAAAATTTTTCTCTAGAGAAGAGTGGTGCTCTTTTCAAAATAAATGTGACATTTAACGGCTGATCCTTCTCCTCTATTTCTTTACTTTTTATCTACTTTACCCGTGCACATAGAACTTCAATCCTTTACTGCCTACTCCGCCGCCGCCATTGCTTCCTCCTCCACCGCCATCAGTATTTCCGCCTCCTTCGGCGCCATCCCCATCAACTTCACCGGCATCCTCGTCTCCTACTCTGTCGATGCCATCACCATCTCCTCCTCTGTTTCGTTCAGGATGCGATTGCTCAATAAGAAAGCTCTCTGCATATCAGCCCAAACAATCTTAGACATGTCCATGCTGTAGAGTCCATGATCTATGATTGTTGGCTTGGCCCTTTTGTTCCCGAACGAAGATGATGAACAAGAACAGAAAAATGCCCATTAATCAACCTACGCTGACATCCTTGGAGAGGATGGGATGGACACAATCAAAACACAGCTTCCAACCCTGTTCACCAGTACGTCCAATGAAATTGAGGCCCCTAAGCAGCTTGGAGAATGCATGAATCATATCTGAACATGAATCATATCCAACACTCAATCACAAACTATCTAATAATCTAAGCAATCAGCCGACGAGAATAAAGATTTTGCCGCCATCTTGAGTGACCAATGGATATATAATCACTAGCGGTAAGATTGATCAACCAATTCTTGCAAGTTGTTAGCAGCATGGTCTCATGGCATGGATGGTCATGGCGAGGGGAAAAGATTTGTTGTTGCGCTTGTTAAAACAAATTCCCTACAAATTACCAAATTTAAGGAATTTGGAAGAAATAATCATAATTAACGTTCAAAATTTCTAAATTTTGGTGATTTGCACGAATTAAGAGGTTGTTACAGGGAGTTTCCTGTAACAGGTGCTACAACAAGTCTTTTCCCCTTGGCTAGCATGGAAGAGCTTCTGTACGTGACCGGATTGGAGTTCCGCACAATCCACGCTTTGCCCGCAGGCGAAATCCATGTTGCCGGAGACAAACTTTGAAAGCCATTGGCCTTCACTGGTGCCAGCGTCGAAGTCCAAGTGTAAGTGGTAGTAGTTGGTAAGGCTGAGGAGATGAGGATGGCATCGGAGGAAGTAGAGACAATGATGGCGCTTGAGGAGTTGATGTGCAAGGGTAAACTAGGGAAAAAATAAAAAAGAGGAGAAGGATCAGTGGTAGATATGTATCAGATGTCCAACGGTTAGCATTTATTTTGAAGACGGCACTACACTTGTTTTTAGGAGAAAATTTTTTTATATTATATATTTGAATAGAATGAATTCTTTTATTCGTATCACGTTTCGGTCTCTCCGTTTTACAGACCCCACAAATCCCTCCTTTTTTCCTACTTGCCCAAAACTTTATACTTGGTCACTCGATCGCACAAAATTCTCTCCACCGTCTTCTCTTTCCTCTCCTACTCATCTAAAACTTTTCGTTTTCTCCTCCTACATGCCAAAAACTCATTATCAACCAATATTTACATTTACTTGTTTAAAACACATATTTTTAACTAATTAAATATTAAGAACATCTATTTTAAACTAATTAAATATTAATATTTAAAATTTAATTTAAAAAATTATTCATATAATTTTTGCTTTTGTTAATTTCAAATTGATTTTAATGAGCAAGATATTTTTAAATATATTTGGAAAAATTGTGTTTACAATTAAATATTTACTTATATTTTTATTTTAAATGTCTTTATATTTCTTCATATATTATTAGTTAAATTAAAATATATTGCATATTGAACTTAACATTTAGGTGTAATTTTGGTGATTAAAAATTAATGACCACTTGAAAGTTTGAATCTTTTTAATACAAATAAATTACATTGGACATTTAATATAAATATTTAGCTTTGACCTTCACAAGATGATATTTGGTAAGATTTTTCAACAATGTTTTTTACTAAAATTTCAAATTATAAAATTATTACATATATATATATTTATCTAACTTAAAAGGAATTTTTAATGTTTTTCAATATTATTTATCTTTAATTTTTTTTTAATAAAATTTTAAGAAGTTTGTCGGACATGGCCTGTGCGGTCTAAACTAGTATTATATATATATATATATATATATATATATATATATTATATCTATTTATTTATTGGTTAGAGCTTTAATAAAGAAAAAAAAAACATTGAGAGCCATAATATTCAAACATTCTACTGTTATATAAACTTCAATGCTCGCCATTTAGCTAACATTATAAGATATATGGCAGTATATGGTTTGACATGCTATTCTAGCTCGTTTCTATCCTATCCATATTAGGGGAGCCAAGATATAGAAAGTCTTACCAAACACAAAATATTTATATACATGTTGAACAGGCCAAGTCAAATCCTAAGTGTTCTTCTTTCCAAATGCATCCAAACAAAATTATGCGGCTGAGGCAAAGACTTCTTAATTTGCCATTAGTCAATTCTAAAAGATATCGGAATACAAAAGGAGTCTTGGTGTGCAATACATTTTATTGCTCTTACTTCTCCCACTAAAATTATCCTTGAATAGTTTTCTTAATCTTAACAATTCTTGATTACTTGCTACTTCTAAGTCATGATCAAACGGGTCATGGCAGTCAGAAATTTGCAGCGAGGAAAAAAAGGGCTTCAAAAGTCAGTGAAATCAGACGGTAAAATCATGCCCATATTGGTCAAAACCATATGTCAAAGTAGGTCAAGTTGCTTGGATAATGCACCCATATATGGATCATGCCTCTTCTAGTCATTTAGTTATTCATGGTATGTGAAAGTAACTGTTTTTGTACCTACGCACTTAATTCCTAGATCGTATTTATACTTGTAATAATAGGTTTAACAATTCTGCATTAAATTGTTTTCTGCTTTCCGCATCTTATGTTTCATTGATCTAAAGGAGTCATTTAAGCACCATTTTCGTTTCAACCGGGTCGTTCTAATTTTCCGCGTATAAAGAAAAGAACTTAAAAATGTTAACAAGTGGGGAAAATTTTTAGAGTCGGTTTGGTTGGTGAGAAAATAAACGAAAAATCTTTGACAAAAAAAGATAAGAACATAAAAAGAAAATACTTTTCTACGGATTTCTTGTGTACGCTTTAATAGAAGCAAAAAGAAATCAACTATCCGAGAAATTAACTTTCTTGTGTGTGTTTGGATGTGAAAAGGAAACCTATTTTGAATGTGTTTGGCTCTTTTCAATAGATGATTCCCTTGTAATAGATTTTATTATTAACTCCCCCAAATCAAGTAGTAAAAGTTATTAAAACATTATAGTTTGCTTTTAATTTAATTAAATCAATAATATTTTAAAGTAATGTAAATCATATATTTTTCAATTTTAAATTTCAAACGAGCAATATATGTAAATTCCTTTAATATTTTTTACTTAATCAAAAAACTAGTATAAATAACCATGAGTCAATTTGGAGTAGACTATGAGTCAATTTGACTCCATGACATACCGAGTCGAATCCAAGTCTTGAGTTTTTAAACTATGCTTATGATAAGTCAAGTTTGTGTAATTTTGAATGAGCCGTGTTAGTTACATTGTGGTTTATAATTAGAAATACTTGTTATACCACTTTCTTACGGAGATTTCGCTTGTTTAAAAGGAGAGACAACTAATAATCGATATTTTAATGGTTTCTTTAATATTTTTGTAATTAATGGTAGCTTGGAAAAAAGACCTTGAGTGAAATATTTTCAGGCCTCTTAATAATAAGAAATCTTTAACTTTGCTTCATGAGCTTTTTAGGTACTGAAAAAGGGAGAATATATTTAGATAGTATCTAGTGGTGGGGAAATAAAGCTTATTTACCAGAGAATGAGAAAAACAATTGTCTAAAATTCCCTCACTTAATTTAATATAAATTTATCCAAAATTAATTACAAATACAAAATTTTAGGTAGGGCCTGTCCTCGGCCCGGGGGCAAGCTGACCTAGCCAGCCAAGAATGGCCATGAAGGGGTCCAAAAAATGAAACCGCATACTGTACACACCCACCCTTTGGGCCAAGAACCAAAGGGTGGAAATATTCTGTTAAATAAAAAGTCCGCTTAATTATTGGTGGCCCACACGTGTTCTTGAGCGGCATTTTTATTGTCAAATGTGTATTTATTAGATCATAAAAGTCAGCTTAATTATTAGAGCCGCTGAGTCTTAAATAGTAAGGTTTATCACAGCCGCTAGCAAGCTTCCAAATCGCCCATGAGGCCCACAGAATGCAAACCGCGGACACTACGGTCAAGATGGAAATGTTCTGTTGGCACAAAAAAGTCCCGCTTTATATATGAACTCGAACTCTCCTCCACGTGTTTTTGAGCCGCATTTTCATATCAAATGGGTATTTATTAGGCCATATACTTTGATGTATTTTGAGGTATAAGATTGGAATAAAACAGTGAATTAATAATTCGTTGATCATCTTCATACATGAGTATTTCAATAAAAAAATGGATCTGTTCAATATATGTGTCCCAACGAACGTTCTACATTGACTATGATTAGATTAGTAAATGATAAGTATATATACATATTAGAACCAATCAAATAATTGCAATAATGCTTATGGATCTCTAGACTGACGAGTTAATCATGGTTAAGATGGTCTTACTAGTATGTATTTAGGTGTTCTTGTTGATTGAACATCATTTTTTTCTTGAATGTTGATTCAACGTCTTTTATGATTGAATACTAGTACGTATTTAGGTGTTCATGTTAGGCTTTGGTGTACTGCATGGAGCGTTCTTCTACTTGCTGGTCAGCCATCTCTTTGTCATCTAACCAGGTCAAGTCCTACCATTGCTCATCTCTTCTTCCTATGCCCAAAAGTCGTGCATCTTTGTTTATCTCTATTGACCCATTCAACTACCATCTAGTATGCAAGACACGCATTTATATATAACACGTGCCCTCCTTCCCATCTCTTAGAATCCACACATTGATCTTCGCTCTTTCTATTCTTGTAGAATATTTTTGAAGAAAGAAAGGGCTAGATCAAAAAGGCTGCTGGTGTAATTAAGGAGCTGCTTTTTGATATAGTTGTGATAGTGTTTGAGAGGGGGAGAGTTTGAGTTCATATATCATGGCAGGAGGAGGAGGTGGACGTACTCTGGAGGAAACTCCAACATGGGCAGTTGCAGTTGTGTGCTTTTTGCTTGTTGTCGTCTCCATTTTCATTGAACACATTATCCATCTCGTTGGGCAGGTTAGCAACATGGCAATTGAGATTGAGGTGAATATATTATCATCTTAACACGATCTTATATAGTACATCATCTGAATCTGAATGTTGCAGTGGTTCAAGAGGAGGCATAAGAGAGCACTGTATGAAGCATTGGAGAAGATCAAAGCAGGTGAGCTTGTGGTCATGAACCACAACATCGGCATCCATGATTACGTATTTATCATCATCATCTAACACCGTTATGCATTATTGTAACAGAGCTTATGCTAATGGGGTTCATATCGTTGCTACTAACAATTACGCAAGGACCCATATCTGAAATTTGCATACCCAAGAGTGTGGCAAATACATGGCATCCATGCAGGAGTGAAGAAAAGACTGCCGAGAACACAAGAAGGAAGCTTTTGTGGAGTACTGGTAATACGAGAAGGATTTTGGCCGGTGGGAGTAGTAGTTCAGACAAGTGTGCAGAACAGGTAAGCTCAACTATACATCTTCTATGTTATATAAAACAAAGGAAAGTTTGCTAGACAAGATAAGTTTACTAATTATAAGTTCCAAATGATTTTGGGTAATTGGTTGGCAGGGAAAAGTTTCATTCATCTCTTATGATGGGATTCATCAACTTCACATCTTCATATTTGTGTTGGCTGCTTTTCATGTTCTTTACTGCATTTCAACCATGGCCCTTGGCCGAGCTAAGGTACTACAACACCTTGAAACTTACAACCAGAAATAAGATTTGCATCAGTTTCTTTAATCTGTTATGAAGACGAGCTATATTCAAGCTATTTGCTCGTAAAATCATAAAATGGTCCTTTCTATTGATTTGAAGATGAGCACCTGGAAGTCATGGGAAAAGGAAGATAAGACAGCCGAATACCAGTTCTCCCATGGTAATTGTAATTGGAATTTGATCAATTTTTGTTGGTTTCCTCCATATATTGAAACTTTCATCATAGTTGTTCTAAAATATTTCCTGGTATTACAGATCCAGAGAGGTTCAGATTTGCGAGGGCGACCACCTTTGGCCGCAGACACTTGAATTTCTGGAGCCGATCCACGGTTACTTTATGGATTGTGAGTATATTTACTCCATTAATACTCTTACTCAAAGCTTCATTTCTTATCCAAGAAACTGTCATATGGTGATTACATCTAATTAATCAATCATCATTACTGAAGTCCCATATTCTTGGATTATTAAAAATTGTATTGGCTGACAAAATTTTGTAGGCATGCACTAACATGAAAAATTACTAACAATATTCTGTAATATTTGTGTTTGCATTATGTGGAACCTTACAACAAATATATATGCTGTTGGGAGTTCCAACCGTTATATGTATGGCTCAGACAACTCCCCCAAATATTGAAATTATAGTCTCTTACTAATTAGTCAATTAATAAGCTTAACAATTTTATATTTTCTTACTAAGACAAAAATTGTTTTAACATATTTCAATCAATATTATCAATGTTAAAAGATGTTTGACAAATATTTTTTGCCATTGAAAGGGCGGCGGCATATTATTATTTGTCTTTCTTGCAAGATAGTGTACTTAAATTGACTTTATTTCCCACTCAACAGGTTTGTTTCTTCAGACAATTTGTGAGGTCAGTTCCAAAAGTTGATTATCTGACACTTCGACATGGATTTATCATGGTAAGACTTAATACTTATTAACAAATTATCCAATATTTTCAAACATAAGGAGATGAAAATAATGTGTTAATATAATGGTCGATGATATCTAAGTAATTTCTGATTTTTACTGTCAATGAACAGGCTCATTTGGCTCCTCAAAGCTCATCAAAATTTGACTTCCACAAGTACATCAAAAGGTCTCTTGACGAAGACTTCAAAGTTGTAGTTGGCATTAGGTAACACTCAAGAAGATCATTTAATTGATTAATATTGAAATAAGAATATCGATCAATAACCAATTATTCTAACTTGTGTTGTTTGCAGTCCTTTTATCTGGTTCTTTGCTGTCTTGTTCTTGCTATCCAACACTCATGGTAAACAAGATGCATATATCATATATAGCTTAAGTAACCTTTTCTATTTAATCTCTACAGGTTAGAAATACTTATTTAATGACATATTTTATGTTTATAAATTGCAGGCATTTACTCTTACCTATGGCTGCCTTTCATTCCCTTGATTGTGAGTACTAAATAAAACGTAGCTCTTTGATTATTGTAAAATGCATTGCGTTAGAGAGTAATACTAATAGGCCCTATTGATTGCAGATCATATTGTTGGTGGGAACAAAGCTTCAAGTGATTATAACTAAGATGGGATTGGAGATCCAAGATAGAGGAGATGTTGTCAAGGGTGTGCCTGTTGTTCAACCAACTGATAATCACTTCTGGTTTAATCGCCCTTGTTTGCTTTTGCTCCTCATCCACTTTGTTCTCTTCCAGGTACAAATTTAAATATTTTTCTCTATGTAACCACTCTTATTAGCTTTATGATATTTATATTTCTTTGAATTTTAATCATGTTTCAACTTTTTTCCCTTGTAGAATGCCTTTCAGCTGGCTTTCTTCGCCTGGACTTGGGTAATTTAATCAATCAAGCCTTTCCTCATGCTAATAATTAAAATTAAATATTGATCCGTTTTGTCTTTATAATTAAATATCATTGAAACTTAAAATTCGCTATTTTTCCTATGTACAGTATGAGTTTGGGCTACGCTCTTGCTTCCATCAGAGACTTGAGGATGTGATCATAAGAATAAGCATGGGGTAAAGTCTTGTATTTTTTTTCATGAGCTTAATTAGTTAATTAATTAGAAGATAAATTAAAAAGCCATAGTTCCAATTGACTCACATATCAATAATGAATTAAACTTGATTCTAATATTTTTCATCTGGGTCCAGGGTTCTCATTCAGTTCCTATGCAGCTATGTGACCCTTCCTCTCTATGCACTGGTTACACAGGTAATTATAATTATAATGATTGATAAACTATATAACACTTTAATTTTACAATGAATAAAATGTTTGTGATGAAGTTGTAGTGATGAACTCAAAGCTTCAGTGGCAAAACTCCCATCAAAGCTAGTGTGTTTAATAACTAATTAAATTAATATAATTTGCTCATCATCTAACCAATGTTATAATAGGATAAACCTTTATATAATTAGTACCTAGTTATGTATGCACACTAAGTAAAATAATTGACATTTTGTAAGATTTGATCATCGATCCAATACTATAATCTATCAGCATTTAATTAACTAGTTATATATTGCTTGATTATATCAGATGGGATCCAACATGAGGCCTACCATCTTTGATGAGAGAGTGGCTGCTGCACTTAGGAAATGGCACAACACAGCCAAGAAACATATAAAGGAGAACAAGAGGTCCGGTGCAACCACTCCAACCTTATCGCCTAGCCGGCTGGCCACGCCCACCAGCGGCAATTCCCCCATTCATCTCCTTCGTCGCCACTACCAGAGTGAGCTCGATAGCCGTCTAACCAGTTCTCCTCCTCCATTCTACCACTCCGACAATGAACACTATTGGTTAGAAGGCCCTGAAGGGTCCCCGTCGCCAGTCCATCCTAACGTCAAATATCATTTGGAGGCTCGTCGGCACCATAGGGAGGAGTCGATGGACTCGGAGAGGGAAGGGGAATTGCCGGAGACTAGTGCAGCTCCTGCTCACCAGCATGAGATCAACATGGAGGAGAAGCCTTTCTCATTTGTGTAATGTCCTTTATAAAATTACTAATTTGGCCCCAATGTGTGGCTATGCATGATTCGTTGATATTTTTTTTTGAGATTTTTTATTCACTTGGTTAATTTTTTTATCAAAATGATGTATGAAGAAATTCATAAAGGCAGAATTTGCTTGTGATAATCTTTTATGATAACCGTATCCTACACAAATATTTTGACAATTTTATGTTTTAGAGGAACCTACTTGCCAGGCCGTAAACCATATCTACTCGGTGGCATTGTCACTTAATTTTAGCAATATAATTATACTTCAATATTATGCCCACCTAAACTTGACGGATATTCCAATAGAATGTAAATCATTAATACAGGCAAGTTATAAAATTTGGCTATAAAATCCAATCACATTGAAGCGTGAAGCTAAAACCCAACCATATTGAAGTAGTATGCTTGTCATCTAATTGTACAAGGCTACTAAGAAATTTCTAAAATAAATGAGTGCTTGCATGAATCACCGCTGAGGTCTACTTATAGTTTGCTTGACTGCAATTGTAAGGTTTTGTGACAAATTTGGAGTTTTTCCTTTAGGTTTGGAAACACTGGTAATATATAAGAGGAAAGATAATGAAAGATCAATTTTGATTGACCTAAATTATTAGAAAACTCAAGCTTGAGACTTGAGGAATTTATAATTATATGATCAATAGAGAAGGCAATAATGACGGTAAACCATCTAAGTGTCCCAGTCGCAATAACTATAATTTTTGAGATAATAAACACTTTTTCACAAATCGTAATAGATTATTTGCTGAATTAGCCTCCAAGATACTCTTTTATTATGCAACCGACGTGTGTAACACCCCTAATCCAATTCATGAATGAACTAAAATCCTAGTTGTGAAATCTCACAAAATTATTCCCAAAATCAATACTTGCCAAGATAAAATTAAGTATATTAAGAAAGTATGTGTATAAATATTTAATTTAGTAAGCCACTTTTTGAATATCTAAATGAATTGGGCCATCATGTTGTATTAAGACCAGGCCATTACATTACTAGTATTTTATTTATTTATTTGATTTCATAGAATTTGATGTTATGGTTATGTCTTTGAGGCAATTATTACAGGCATACTTAGAAATTTCGACCAGGGATACAATTTTTTTGTACTTATACATTGATTAATGTATGGTACATTGAATTATAAATGTTAAATAGTTGTTTTTACTTGGTATAAAGATGAGAGATCGATCCCTTATGAGATCTTAACGTAAAAAAGTAATTGGTCAAGGGTAATTGGAAGAAATAAGTAAACAGACGAGAAATTATCTATGGGATAACTTGACACAATCACGTATGAAACAAGTATAGATTTATATCGTTTGTTATGTTTATGTATAAAGGTTGGTTGGAAGTCGACTAAATAGCTCCAAAGATGGAAAAAGCAGGGTTGAATTAATCAACTTTGTCTAAGGGGCTGGACCAAAAACCAAGCTAGACATATCCTATTTAGACTAGAAATCCTCGGAGGGTATGATAAGTATTAGAGTGAATTTAGAAGGGTAACTTAGGAGTGGAGAAAGAGGATTCAAAGACCAAGGACAAGAGGAGGGGTCAACTTGTAAAACCTCGACCTCCAGTCCAATATTTTAGTTGTGGTTCATGAAGTAGTCCGGGGTAGTACGTTAACTTGTCGGGTTTGACCACCCCTATAGTACAAGGGTCATATTTTATGTTGATATGGTTAGATAAGGGATTGATTGCACTCACTGTTAGATATATCCGATTCAGAACCAAGAGTCGAGGATTTTATTTTGTAGCTTATAGT
>JAURVB010007256.1:0-15199 GCA_033002965.1 Piper betle
TTTCTGTGTTTGTTTGTATTTCACTATGCAATCTGTGACAAGAATTCTACTTGTCAATTGCTCGTGAATATGGGTGCAGTAACCTTATTTTCATCATTGGCTCAATGAGCTGATTTCTGGCGTTTGTATTTCTTTGGATAATGACATGTGAAACAATGACATTGCAACTCTTAGGTTTTAGATTTGAATTTAGTCACCTCTGTCCATCCAACTGAGCCACATTCTTGAAAATTAGTGGTCAGCATGAGACATCTAAAAGACCACTTTGCAGGACTTTTTTCCCATGCCAATGTTAACCTCTTTATTTATCATGCTAGAAGAATGGAAGTTGTAGGATTGATATGTATATTTCATGTGGTGCAGCTTCTCTTTTTGTTGCAAACACTGTTCCTTTAATTTTTTTATCCGCAAGTGTTTATTATTTTAAATGTTTTAAGGTTTCTGCTTCTCATCTCAGGCTCAGGGACCGAGATCTGAAGCCATCAACCCAAGTTGTTGCAAATAAGGGGGATGGTGACATTCATTCAACTGCCTCAGTAGTGTCTCTTGTTACTCATTATCTCTTAGCTTCGTTAATCTATTAAAACAATTACATTCATCACCTAGAAATCCAATTTAATATTTTCGTTTCAAGCGAGAGCAATCGCATCTTTCCTATAACTTTTGGAATAAGATCATTTTGAACCTGACATAAGGAGCTTGTTACCTTGAGGTTCTCACCTTAGTTAACTGCACACAACTTTATGGTGCCTGGTTCTTTCTATTTCTTTTTTAGTGATTATTTTAAAGTAATATTTTGATTTTACTGAGACTTTTCACTGCAATGCATACGAAAGGGCATCTTTAACTCATTAGCAGTGGGATGCAATGATAGACAGAAGTCACATTCTTAGCAAAAAATGCAAAATTTAAAATTGCAAACTCCTTAGAAACGTATTATCATTTCCCACTTTCCATCAACTGTATTTAGGATAAGGCCTATTCTGCCAACCATTGAGTTTGGAGTTTGCTGCATTAAGTTATCAACATCTGAAATCAAATTCTTAGATTCTACAAGTGTCTGTGATATCTACGTGGTTGCACCACATCAACCTGCAATTGAATGTAGGATTTAAGAGTTAATTTTTGTTAATCCTAAGGATTTTGTGCAAAGATGAAGAAACAAACTTGCATAAGCAGCACAGACCACAGCTTGACATTGTATGCATCAACTGCAGGGGTGATTTTTTGGGTCGGAGAGAAGGGTTAGTGGTTCTGGCTTTTCATTTAGGTCAGATGAGCGAGCTGAAAAACGCAAAGAGGTGAGATTGTGTTATGAAATTGATTACTCATGGAGTCCTTTGCTTGTGTGTAATCTGATTTGAAAAATGAGTGAAAACTTTACTCTAATAATTTGCAATTTTCTTTAATTACTTTGTGTTAAGATGCTAAAAGCTTAGTGGCCTAATTATTGATGCCTCGTTCTCCTGTGTTTAGTTTTTTTGAAGTTAGAGGAGAAGACTCAAGCAAAAGTAAGCTGAAAAGAACAACCTGCAAGCTAAATCCAAGGTAATGAGAATTTTACTACATAGACAATAAAACAAATAATTAATACTTTTATTGTATAGACAATGAAGCAAATAATGCAAGATATGTCTCTTTTTTTTGTAACAAAAAAATGACAAAACATTAAAACCATAAATATTAACGTCATGCCTCTAGTATAACTGAATCATTGTTCAAAATGATTTACAGGAGAAGCAGGATGCTGAAATTAAACAACTCAGAAAAAGTTTGATGTTTAAAGCTACACCAATGCCAAACTTTTATCAGGAACCAGTGCCACCAAAAGCTGAGCTTAAGAAGGTGTGGTTTAACATCAGTTCCTTTATCATGGTTGGTGTAATCTGAGCTTCTTGGTAATGTTGATAATAATTTTCTGAAGTTTATCATGGCAAAGGATCATATAGAACATGCCTTAGCTTTTACGTGGAAGGTTGAGTGATATAAAATAATATAATGAAAATTCTCGATTTCTTTATATTTCTTTATTTGATGCATATATATGAAAATTATGTTCTGGTTAACTTATTGGGAGGCTGGTTCCTGAAAAAGTATGCTTATTTTCTGCTTTGCATGCGCATGAGTGTCCGTCTATTGTCTATCTATTGACTGCAGATTCCAACAACATGCCCAAAATCACCAAAACTTGGGCGGCACAAGCCTTCTGTTGCTTCTCTTGATAGCAAGACAGAAAGTAGTGGCGAACATTCAAGTTCTAGTGTGAAACCAATCAAAATTGACAAGGGCGAACAAACTGGAGACTCTTCGACATTGAAAAAGACAACAGTCCGTAAGTCCCTTGCCAAATTACCATCCAGAAAACAACCTTCCTCCAAGCAAGAAGGGAAAACTGTCCCACAGTCAAAGCTTTCAGATGCAGAAATCAAGTTATCAATTAGTCAAGCAACACCCGACAGTGAAAACAATTTTGGGGAAGAAGCTTTTGCTCTTCCAGCCGAAACAACTACGATGGAAGGAGTGGAATCCATAGAAGATACTGTGGAGGAAGACACAATCCTAAATCTACCTGATCCAGATGTCTCAAACAAACATGCTGTGGTGGATACAAAGGAGTAATTTTCATGCTTGTATATTGCAATTTTAAGTCATCTTGGGGTCAAGAGTTGAGTGTCCATATGTGAATATACTAAGGGCGTGTCCTGTTTACATTTTTGCCTGCGAAAGAGTGAAAATATATGTTTACGTAAGATGCCCAAGTTGACATTCAGGTTGCTTGTAATTTGGTATGAAAGTTTTGCCCGCATTTTTGTTATCAGGTGTAACAGACATGTCAACTTGTAACTGTCTTTCGTCTTTTACAAGGCGTATTTTTGTGTATACGGCGACCAAGGTAAAAATAAACGTGCACGACGTGATCGACGGCGGGGAGGCAAAAGTTAGTCAAATATATGCTGTGCACAATTGTAAACAATTAATATGAAATGAAAACAATCATTGGAAAATAAATAATTTAATTGCATAATCAACACGATATTTTATTGAAAATAACCTAAAAATTACAATCTAGTGTATTCAACGAACGTGAATGCTTGATCGTCCATGTAAAGCAAATTTTTTGTTCGAACTTTTATCCCAATTGTAAAGGAGAGTAATGTAATATTCATGGGTTTTATCAACAATAGCAAAGGAACAAACTCATTATTTGTTGGCAATATCGTTCATCAGCTTTGCACATTTCTGCCAATGTCTCGTACATCTACCTTTCCAGCCTTCTTCAATCATTATTTTTTACCCACTGGATGCATATGTTGAATTAACTGGGGCAAGACATGATTTAGTAGATTGCTGCAAATAGGAAAAATAAAAGAAACCATTAAAATAAAAAACAAAAATACAAAGGATAGAGATGCACTTCAAAAAATACCATATTTGCCCACGAAAACCCAAGGAGTATTCTTAACATATCTGTAGCTATACGTAGGAGGAAGCGTAGCCTACAACATAATGTTGAAAACAATACATACCGTGGGTAAAAGACTATAACTAGTATACCCATACTGATAAGACTCGCGTGGGCAAAAGTACCGTGGGTAAAAGACTACAACTGGTATACCCATATTGATAAGACTCGCGTGGGCAAAAGTACCGTGGTCATATGTACCTTGGATGTATTGCTCCGCTGTTTTTGAGATTCCGTTGTGGTTTCCACTTTTTCACAGTTATATAGCCCAGGATATTAAGTATTCTCCACAGATTGTCGTAGTAATTAAAAAATGGCTGGTTGTTCTTGTAATTTTCTTTTAAGTGATGGCAACATCAAGCACAAACTCAAGGGTTGATGATTGGTAAATGAACCATTAACATATCACTCTGAGACCAAAACAACTTAAATATACAATAACGGAAAGGCTAATGATATTTTGCAAGAAATATTTTTGATAAATTTTAAAGATTTGTAATAATTGTTTCTGTAAAAAAGTAATGTGTAATTTTCATAAATACCTCCATATATCTCTATAAATTATTAAAAAACTCCCTAGAAAAACATCATCAATTTGCTATTACAGAATGCAGGAACAGAATGAATGTTGAGGATGGAGCGCTAGAAGCCTTGTTTGAAGGCCTATAATATATTACCAGAGCAAAGCCTCCCGGACCATTCCTCCCTTTATTTGATTGTCTTTATGTGGTATCGGCAACCCAGAAGCAAAATGCAACCAGTTTTTCATGAGAATGTAATGATTTTTTTTGTAGATCATTATCTTCGTTATCTACAATTAATGCATCTGTTCACTGGATAAGTAGGGATTTATATTCCCTTGCCCATGGCTTAGCTGCTCATCCTTTAAGTGCTAAGTGTCCGTTTGTATCTTTTTGGTTTTAATCAGTAGTACCAGCTTTCCATAAAAAAAAAGATACAGTGGTAAACTCGGCCTGTCGGCCAATTGTCTTAGGTTTAGTTTGTTATCAGCCCGATCCGAATAACATGTGGTCTATCCGGTTCAATCGATCTGGTGCTAGGAGGGTCTCATTGTGTGTTGTGGTGCAATCCAATTGAGCGCCAACAGGCCGTTGGTTTGTGGATCTTTGGTTAGTAGCTTAAGGCTTTGTTTGCATGTGTTTCCTGTGCGTGTTTTGCTTTTAGTCTGGTGTCATTTTAGAGCTTTAGTCGCTTATCGTGATATTCTTGGCGTACCTCAATAGCCCTGAATGAGTCCCAGAAGCTGGTCGGAGCCTCCACCCTCACTTCGTACCTTTCCCTACACTTTTCCCCTCTTTTCTTTTTTTTATGGCATGATTCATGGCGTTGGGGCCCCAGAGCCATGGCGCTGGTGCCAGAGCCTTGGCGCCGTGTGCGCATGTGCGGCTCCACATGTTTGTGGAGTGTCGTGGCACTCACTTGGGGAGCCCCTGGGCACAGGGAGGGGAGGGTCAGTGAAAACCCTACCATCTTCTTTTTCACCCCCTTTTTCCCTTGGCCGCTGCTGCCCCTCCTTGCTCTGCCTTTCCTCCTCCTCCTTCTCCCCATCTCATCCTCCTCCTCCCCTTTCTCCTCTTCTTACCTACGAGGTACGCTTCCCCTTTCTTCTTTCATTTCGTTTTTGCACATGATCATAGTGTTTGTATAGATCTCCCTATTTAGATTTGGTTCCATTTTGCTTGGATCACGTAAAAGTTTTGATTTTCTTTTATTACGGTAAAATTCTTGATTTAGTATAAAGGTATAATTTTTATCGACTAATCTAATTAATAACAGTGAAAACAACAAAAAGATTAAAACAGTATAATTTTTTATTGTGTTCAAGTGACTTCGTTTTGTGTGCCAAAATAGTTATAATTAAATAATTCAAATAATAATATTTTGACTAGTGTTTGGCCGGAAAATGAACGTGGTGTAAAATCTTTAGTTAAATAATAATAAATGCTTAATTATGTAAATTAACTAAATAATATAATATTATTTTAGTAATGATAATTTTATATTAATGGCACGGTTGTGGATTTGATTTTACATCTTTTAAGTTGTTCAGATCTAAAGTCATTACAACAAATTTGTCATTAAGATTGGTTTAATTAATTGGCCTGACATCTGAAGTTACTTTTTATAATTTTATAGAGATCTTATTTTTTATTAGCATGCTGTGCATTTTAGGTTAAATGGCCTTGAATCTTTCAGACATTTTGATATCTCATGTTAGTTGTAGACTTATGTTGAATCTCAAAAATTTATTTAATAATGCACTGAGATCTTAGTCTTGACATCTTTATTTAATTTACAAAATCTTATACAGTGACGATGATGCATGAGTGTGAGTTGTGATGTGGTCATGTTAATTTCCTACTCTCCTTGCATATCATATCATCTTGCTACATCTAGGATTGTCTTTATGTCATTGTATGCGTACATCATATAAGGATTGAGTAGTGGTTGCATATGTTAGGCTGTGTAGAGTTGTGCTTGCCGAACTAGGACATGGAACTTGCTTCACAAACTCCTCCTTGATCTACTGCTTGGCTATATGTTGTTTTATTTTTATGTCGTTAAACGTAGTTAGTGACGTTTTATTAGATTCTACTACCTATGGATCATCTAATCGCTTAATAAAATTTCAATGTTAAGATCCCTTGATGTGAATTTTGAAAAATATGAAATCTAGTTCAAAAGTTGCATTAGTGTTAATTATTAGACTACTCCTAAGCCTTATACTTACTATTGATTTTTGGGCTTTCTGCACGGGTGAAGGATAGGAGTGTGACACCCATCGAGGGGCTCAATTGGTACTCACTTGTGGTACTTAATTTGGCAGTTAATATTTATGAATCTCGACTATATTACTTGCTAGCTGTGTGTATTCGGCATGTGTATATTCTCTATTGAGTATATTTGAACCATGCAATATTGTAGTAATGATCAGTTAGGCCTTATTGACCATAGTACTACAGGCAAATATTGCTATCGGCCAGATTCCACCTTATGTATGTTAAAGGCATATTATTGTCAACCAGAATCTAAGTCATGCATATGCTTTAGGCCTTATTAGCCATAATACGAACATGTTGCCAATGAGCAGGGCCCTTTCATGCACATATGTATTTTAGTGATTATGATTAGGTCATATTGATTGTAATTTATTATGATGTTGTGGATGTGAAGATTTTTTAATTCATGTCGAAGTTTCTCGTGGATAATAAATTATCTATCTATTTGCTAGTTTAAAATGTTTTTCAGTTATTATTTCTAGACCGATAATCTCTTGATTATTGACATGTGCTTTTTATATAATTGTGGTGTTGAAGGTTTGGCGGTGGGCTACAAGGATCGATAATGACTCATGGGGTGACTAACTTATTTTTTGGTGTTGGTTGTGGTTGCTCATGATGTTAAGGCTAGTGGGCTGTTTGATACGACTGCTATGTGAGGCTAGAGGGAGCCAATCTCATTAAATATGTATGAGAGCCTACTGGGATTTTAATTGAACTCCATACTTGTCTTGTGATGGAATGTATAAAAAATATTATCATTAATTTGTATTTAAGCTCTGTATACTCTTGGGCACACAAGTCTAAAAGTTTTGTAAAGGAATTCTCTAAGCCCTGAATTCTTAGAATTGAAAGTTAAAATAACCCAAATATGTTAAATTATGTTATTTGTGTAGGTACAAGGACCGAAGAACAAACATGAGTTAGAAGAGTTTTTGTCAATGTTTTATTTTATCGGATAAGGGCCCATGCAAAGACCAGACAATCTCTTGTATGTGATGTAAATCTGCCGTGAATGTGTGAAATGCAATTGTGATGAGATGTGTGTATTGAAATGCAAATTTTAGAATATTTTACTTTTTTTTATAAATGTAAAATATTTATAGGTTGTGAAATTTTCCCTCATCCTACTTGCACGAGAAAATCTACTAGATTTTTTTAAAAATTTGAAGTCTCTTGTGTAATTTGGAATTGTTTAAGATGTTCTATATACCCAGCTATCATAGTGTTTTGCATGTACATTTGACTATGTCTTATTAGATGCATATTTAGATGTTCACTCAAGCCTTTCCTCTTTTGACACTTTGACATGGGGGTGCAAATAGTTATATTGTAGTCAAATGTATTTACTATTATCACTTACTAATGTCTTGACCATAAACTACTATTGTACTATTTACCGCTTTTTGACTATTTATCACTATCGAAGTTCAACAGCTTTGACCGATGGTAAATGATTAACAAGTTGTAAATTTAAAATCTTTACCAAAACTATAAATTTAGTGTTATTTAGATAATATATTTATATTAAATTAACTTTTAAAAAGATATGACAATATAAAATTTTAATTAAACATAGTAATAATACTATTTTTTAATTATATTAATCAATATAATTATATTTTTTATTTTAAAAATTAATAAAAATATAAATCGGTAAAACGGTAGTGATAGAGGCTTCTGTGATTACCCTCTCAAAATCAAAGCGGTGCAATTGAATTTATCATTTTTTTGAATATTTTTTAAATGGTTAAAAAATATTTAGCTATTTTATTTTAATTTAATTCTAAACTGTCGATAAAACGTTAAACCAGTTGACCACTTGCAGCCCTACCTCTAATGGTTAGGTGTTCTCATGTGGTCAACATTCCATTTTAAGTAAATAAGAGTAGCAGTCGAAGGTTTAACACTTTGAACTAAATCTGGGTGTCACACATGGGGCTGCTAAATGAATAAGTGAGCCAAACTCACATTGTGCTCGAACTCGACTCGAATAGTTCGAAGTTTGTTCGAACAAACGAGTTTTAAACATGTATGCTAGAAATTAACTTAACTATTTCTAATACTATTCGAGTTCGACTCGAACTCGAATACACTTAAACTGTTAAATTTTAAAGAGCTCGAAACCAACTCGTTTAAGAGCTCATAATTAATTAGTTTGGGAGCTTGAAACCAACTTGTTTAGGAGCTCGAAACCTGCTCAAAATAGCTTGTTTTGGAGAAAATATACAGTTATAGAGATTAAAAATTAACAAAAATAGTCTATCAATATATTTATATGAATTATCTCAATAATAAAAAGGTCTTTTCAAGTTTCAACCTAAGTTTTAATTTTTTTACAAAATACCTAAGACACTATACAACGGTATACATTTCTAAAAATAAAATGCTTGGAACTGTAAACCCAAAATCGAAAGAAAACATTCAAAAGTCTTTATTTTATTGTATTCATCCATATTTAGACAACTTTTATCTAGCCTTTATCTTGGAAAAAATTAACAGACATTATCCATTGTGAGATGTTAGATTGAAAAATAAAAAATTTGTAAAAAGAATAAATGTATTCTAGTATTCCTACTAGATTCAATAGAAAAAATTTTAAACTAATCATCCCTAATGAAAAAGTTCATGGGTGTATTATTAACTACTAAGGCCATAACAACTAATAGAGTAGATATTAAAATTTTAAATATACATTGTGTTTGGACATGTAATGCAAAAACAAACCAATAAAAGTAGATATTAAAGAACTCTATTTCATTTTTGGATCTGAAAAATTAAATATAAAATTAGGATATAGCCATACTTCAACTTACTATATAAATAGTATTATAATATCAAAATATAAAAATAATCTAAAAACATAATTATGTCAAGACAAATTAGAAGAGACAATATTCACTATTAAATAGTAAGCACTTAGAAGTAACATATACAATCTAAATCATTACCCGAGTCCTCCTTCTCATCATCTTCATCTTCACTATCTTCACAATAGCGTCAACATAACCAATCTTGAGCTAATAATATTAATATATCATTCATATGCTAATATATCATTCCATCATAATAATAATTACAACACAAATTTTAAACACGTCATGCTAATTAATCGTAGACCATGCATTCAGTTTTAAATTAGGTATACCTAATGTGGCGCCAGCGGTCAACCGTGATCAGCGGGTCGCCTAGAGTTCAACCAAGTCGGTAAGGGTTAAACTATACCCTCTGCATGTGAGAAGGCCGACAAGGAATGGCGGTTGCCATCCTGCGATGTCACACAGCCGGTGGCAACCCACTGTTACCGTCGGCCTAACAACAAGGGGAGGAGGGAGATGGTGGTCCCGATGGCACAGAAAGGGGATGAGGTTGGTGTGCGTTACGATGGTCCGGCAAGGTGCCAGTGGCACCTGTTTTTGGACAACCGAGCAGGAGAAACTCCCGGTGAGGTAAGCAAATAAATATATAGGTTAAAAAAGTAAATGATTCTGAAACGAAATCAAGATCTTTTGTTCACAGCTTCAGCAACATCCTTTGCAGCCCTGAATCATCGTGACCGTTGCTGATTCATTTTTTACCTAGTTGCCACACCATCTGCACAATATATTCATGGTGCATTTACTGCTCCATTGTTAATTACGGAGGCAATAAGATTGACAGATGAGCTATCCGATAAGTGTTATATATTATTTTTAAAAAAAGGAAAAAAAATCTCGTAAGCGATTAGGCTTCTAAATTTAAATTATATAGCTCGGAAAGTACTCTTATACATTGGATTGTAGAAGTGCTTAATAACAAAATTGGCTAAGTATAGAGGCAGCGTTGCCAATGGATCCACGTTGAGCAGGTATCAACCAAACAAAACAAAAATCAGATTCATGTCTACCCATATCGAATTCAGGTTGAGGACTTTGGTTTATTTATTAATGTCTGTTTATTATGTCTCAAAGGAACTGATCCAATAAGTCTCAGAACCTAAAAAATATAAAATTTTGCTTAAAATTACGATTTTTTTTCATATATTTTGGAATAAATATGAAATATCTTTCAAAATATATGTAATGTATTTTTTATGAATACACATAATGTATCAAGTAATGGTTTTGTGTTTGAATTGGCTTTAGGGTTTGTTAAATTGGATCCTATTTGGATTTGAGTATATATTCCACAAAAGTATATGTAATGAATGTGCCAAAGTATAAACTAATAGGCCTACCCAAATTATCCCTTCAAAGTTGTTAATCAAGTTAAAAATTTATAAGTACATCCTACTAATATACTAAATCTTACCACTCTAGATGCCAATTATGAGATTACTATTGCAGATCATATTATCTACCCGCGTTAAAAAACTGTCTTTAGAATTCCTTACTTTTTCCTAAAAAACCTAGCCTGTATTCGATCTAGTTTAGTCCATCATTCAACACAGTCCCAAATTGTGAAACTAACTTTAGAGATCATATAGTGTATGTATATATACAAGGAAATGCTACGGTGGAAACCTTTTTTAGATGTGAATTTTGTGAACCTACATCATGGGCGTTAATTTTTAATCTAACAGTTCATAGTCCGTAGTTACGGATGGGTGATTATGGGTAGTTCTTAATTTAACAAATCGATTTTGGTTCACCTAAGAACCGAATAAAAAATGTTATGATTGAGTTGAGTCATGTCTAAATCAATTGATCCGTAAAACTCGAACGAGAAAACAGATCGAAACTTTTTGGCATCTCGAGAATGGAAGATATTTCTAAACATACATAAAAATGTATCAAGTACAGACAAAAGTACAAAATGAAATGACGATGTGTTGAGTTCAAGTGTGTGTAACATCTATTTATCCTTCCACCAAAGTTGACCCAACACAGGAACACAAGACCTATATATATATATATAATATGAAAAACATTGATAATAAATGTCATTGATCTAAAAAATAACTAGTATAAAGTGGCAAGCAAAAACTGATTTCCATGAGGAAAGAAAATCTTATATACTCTCAATGGGAACACTAAAAGGGCATCTACTGAGGAGTCATCAAGCTGCAGACTCGATAGCATCCCGAACTAAATTAGTGCTATGTCACTCTTGGTAAATGCCTCTCTCAGCAAAAACTGGTTTCACTCTTGGGAAAAATACACATAACCTAAGCCCTCTCCAAACATTCATATAACACTTGACCAAGAGCCCAATGGCCGAATACTCTTAGATAGTTGCCTTCAATACTTTTTGATACTACAAGTCTAGACATGCACTATACACAACCCTCTCCAAGTGTAAGGAAGCTCAAGACGTAGAGATGTTAAGATCCATCGGGAATAGAATAACCCTCTCACTAATCTAAAGCCCGATGTGACTTGCGTATAATCCTGCTTATGGTATACGTGAGGTCAAATATACCAACTCTTGGCTCTCTGAAAACTTGAAAAAACTATATATAGGGATAGGAAGGGAATTATATAAGTAGTGTAAAACCTGTGACTCGGGTCAGGGTTTTACGTTACCGAACCAGTCGGATCGACCGTTGGTTCGAGTCGAGTCAGTTTCATTAACTGCGTGCTGAGTCGAGGCCAACCGTGAGTTATGAGCGATGAGAGTCAGGTGTACCTGAATATATGATGATAATGTCGAGAAGATGGTGAGAAATGAGTTATCAGAATATATGAAAGTATGCAGTATTTTTTTCTTTTTATATGTTTGATCGTAGAAATAGTTTTAGGCCGAATAACGCGTTAGGACGCGTTGGATTATATTTGGGTGGGTTATTAGTTATAGAGCATGCCATTTGGATGTTTTTGTGTTTGTTTTATTTTATGGAATTTTTCCATATTTTTCTAGATTTTTTTTAGAATTTATTACTAACTAGTTATTATTTTGACTCGAGTAGGAATCGAGTCAATACTTAATTACGAAACTGCCATTGGAGTATTACACTTCCTTTCCCGACACCTTCCTCACCCCAAACCCTTGCCACTGCCACTACTGTGTGCTGTCGCCGCCGCCGTCGACAGCCATCACCGCCTCGACTGCTTTGTTTGACACCACAATCGGACCAAGCTCGTCGAGCTGGTGCCGATAGACCCCTTGATTGCCCCGTCCCGAATCATCTCCGGAAAACCGCCGGAATCTACCGGAAAACTGCCGACACTCGCCGGAAAATTGCTAGGACCGTCAAAAAATTGGATTCGTGGGAAATTCGCCGGATCATCCGCCGAACGCACCCGGTCCAATCTGATCGGACTTCGGATGCTGCTAGGTGCCGAATTCGAGTTTCGAGCCACGAAACGGCCCTAGCCATCGCCGATTTTCGACGACGCGAGGTATAAATTACTTCGACGTAAATTCTTAAATTTTATAATTATTAGGAAGCATGCTAGACTAGATAATTAGATGAATTTTCGTATTTTTGACGTATCTGTATGTTTGTGTGTAATTTAATAAAAAAATTATGAAATTGGTTGATTGATGAGTGTTCAAATGGAAAAGTAAGGAATTAATTAGGTAAACTAATTCATTACCCTTATTTAATGAGACGTAGATTGAAAACTCACTAGAATTGACTTAGGATGAATGTGTGATGATTGATGTGTTATTGTGTTGATTGTGTGTGCATGCTATAGGATGTGTGATTCATCATGCGGGCGTTAGTTTTTAGCTTGATTGTGTAGGTACGGTATAGGAGCTCGCCGCCTAGGCGCGTGGACCCGTTTGGAGCTTCTACCAGGTCCATTTAGGATTCGTTCTCTGTTTTTACGCTACTCTATTGTGTATTTGATTTATCATGTGCTAGACAAGTTAAGTGGCATTTTATCGGATCCCACTTAACTAGAGCCATTTAGCCAACAATTTTATGGATTAATAACCCTCGAGGATGAGATCCCTCGAGCTTGTTTTCGAAAATAAGATCCACCTCAAGTTGCCTTCGGGCCTATTATAATAAATCCCAACCCAGCCCTATAAATAATTTTATCGAGTTTTCAGTGAGACAAGAGGAGATGAATCGACTTGCATGTACCATGAGCGGATGCTGTGCCAGTCAAAGTGGGCTCTGGATTAGTGCCAGCGGACTGTTCCATTCCCGAGGGATCCTAACAACTCCGCATTTGAGTTCCTCACACCCGGAGAACGTGGAGGTTTACGGGTACTGTTTAGTACATCGCATGTCCGGACTTGTGGTTCAAAGGGTACTAAAGGCGACTGTCTGAGAGTACTCGGCCTACGTGCTCAAGGCGAGGAGAGATACGGAGGTTCGGAGAGGGCTTAGGATAAAAGTTTTATGTGAAGTACTGAAAAAGAAGTGTCGTGAGTGGCACAGTACCAGATAGATTGGGATGTTATTGAGTCAGCTGCTCAACGGCTCTTCTATAGTTGCCCTTATGAGAGTTCTTGAGGAAGATATATGATGGTTTGCTTTCCATATACTAGTTATTTTCTAGGCCGGTAACACTCGTTACTGACGGTTTTTCTATATATATGTAGGTGAGAAATGCGAGGGATGAAAGCTGTCAGGACTACGGAGGAGCAGCACAGAACCTCGCACACATGTACCTGCCGCGTGTAATGTATAATGATGGTGTGTTAATACTGTGTGAATGATAATTATGATGTTTTTGTCTTGATGAATTGCTTATTATGAAACGAACGGATAATTGTGAATGAGTAGGAAGCCTTAGAGTTCAAACTTGGCTCAAATGAAAACAAATGAGATAATGATGAATGCTACGGTAGATTGTCATGTTTTATCGTATTTTGATAAAATATTTATATACCCTTGTTGTTGACAGGTTGGCCCCTATTGCACTTTTAGGGGAGATTCTATCCATTTTTCCTTAAAAATTAATGAATTTTTAATTAAAATTTCTTGCTGTTGCTATGGTTTTGTTTTACTTGCACATCATAGCATGCATGTAGGACTACGTTAGAACCCACGCATCTCATCCATGCATTTCATGTTTGCATCTCCATCTTGAGACACCGAGGGCAAATCCAGGTTGGCTTAACCGAACCCAGTAGATTAGCGAACGGTTCGGTCGTCGGTGACATTTCTGAGTCGGTTCACGGGTGAGCCAAAATGGGGTGTTACAGCAGCGCATGTCTAGACTTGTGGTTTCAAAGGGTACTAAAGGCGACTGCCTAAGAGTGCTCGGCCTTCGTGCTCAAGGCCAGGAGTAATATGGAAGGTGTAGAGAGTGAAAAGGAATGAGATTTGATGTGAGAAGCGATAGAGAAATGGCCAAGGTATGAGAATGAGAAAGAAAGGGGACGCTGTCGACCCGAGGGTGACGACTCCCATATGTGCCCTGATGAGAGTTCTTGAGGAAGTATATGGTTTTCATTCAACAAGAGAGTTTGCTCTCCTGTGCCAGATTGATATTAGTTATTTTTCGGGCCGGTAACACTCGTTACTGACGGTTTTTCTATATATATGTAGGTGAGGAACGCGAGCGATGAAAGCTGTCAGGACTGCAGAGGAGCAGCACGGAACCGCACACACATGTACTTGCCGCATGTAACGTATAATGATGATGTGTTAATGCTATGTGAATGATAATTTAGACGTGTTTGTTTGGATGAATTGCCTGTTATGAAATGAACGGATAGATGTGAATGAGCAGGGACCCTTGAGTTCAGCCTCGGCTTAGATGAAAACAAATGAGATAATAATGGAATGCCGTGGTAGATTTTTATGTTTTTGTCTTATTTTGATAAAATATTTATATACCTTTGTGGTGGACAGGTTGGCCCTTATTACACTTTTAGGGAAACTCTATTTTCCTAAAAATATATAAATATTTTATCAAACAAAACATAAAAATCCTACCACGGCATTCCATTGTCATCTAAGCCGAACTCAGGGTCCTGCTCATTCGTTCATTTCATAACAGCAATTCATCAAACAGCACGTGCTCATTCACATAGCAGCACATCATCATCG
>JAURVB010007257.1:0-30450 GCA_033002965.1 Piper betle
ATGATGATGGACAACAATAATGAATGAATGAGGATTGAGAGAGCAGTCAGAAAAGAATGAAGCAGAGAGATGATGATGCAATGGAAAGAGGGCAGAAGAGAGGCCACCACAAATTTTCTAGTACAAACGTTGAGTGGAGATAATCCATTCAATCTAGTTGCTCACATTATATTCATCTCTCAGTTTGCACAACTTTTCCATGCCCCTACTAATAATTGTACTTCACTTTATATTTCCCCAATAAAGGACATACTTGACCATGTATGCATATTTCTCATGGGAAGAAATATATCCGTCTTCGGCCACATCAAAAAGTTATGTCATGTGTAAACCATACCTAGGGAAAATCCCCTTTACTTTTCTATCACATTTGTTTGATTGTTAGCATTCGCTAATCTCTTGTTTTGTTTATTTAATTTTCTTGAGATGGTCTGATAATTTAATGTATTAGAGTGGTTTCTATTTTAATTTTGGTTTTCTACTCAAACGATACTGAACCGGCCAAAATATTTAGGTCAATTTGGTTCAATTTGTGCTTCTATATCAATTCTGGTCAGTGCTACATTTCAAGTGTCGAATGGTATAATTCGAAGATTGGTATTATTTGGAAATTTGGTTCCGTTATATTGACTAATTGCTCAATCCCACCACTAACGTCTTCTTTTCTAACATATTTTTGTGGGTCCACTTTGTATCCATTTGACACATTTTAGGAAGCAGGGACAAGAGGCGTTCCATGACGAGGCACATGTGAAATCATCCAAGATTGTGAGGTGGTTGAGAATTGGGATAGGGCATCAAACTCAAGTGAGTTGCAATAATTATGGAAAGGAAATTGTGTGAAGAAGATTAGGAGATATAAAGCAGGGAAAAGAAAGAAATTCGTAAAGAGGAGAATGGAGGAACTTTTTGATTGTTTGTGATGGACCTCAATTTAAGACCTAATAATCAAAAAGTAATTGGGCTAAGTCTCTTTTGTCCAACCAACAAAGTAAAAATTGCCCCATAATAGTTTCTGAATCTTCTACTTTGATAAATTATAATGCGGGCTATGTATTCATTACAGTACCGACATTAAAATTGTATGTTTGATAAATTTGATCATTTTATAAATCTAATTACTTTTTTGGTTTACATATAATACAAATCCACCCATCCACATCTTAAATTCACCCTTTTGAGTTATTATTATTGTACACTTTTTATATATTTATGAAATAAATGTTCAACTCCTAAATGATGTCTCCTAATCACCTAAGAGGGTACCTAAAATACTTGCAAACATACTAATATTTTCATATTGAGAGTAAACTAAAGAATATCCTAACAAAAGACTTAGAAATCACAATTATGTTGGTATTAATCGGGAAAAAGAGATATATTATTATGCTTACAATGACACCTTAAACAATCCTTAAAAATAGTAGTTATCTTAATTTGATCTAGTCACCAGTCACGCATGCGGTTACATATGCATGGCAGCCATTTCGCATGGCTGTAGGGGTAGAGACGCCATACTAAACGGCCATTCTCCCCTTGACCTTTACAGCCTTAGAGGCGGCCATCGCCGTTAAATTATTTTTTAAAACTTTTTATGTTTGTTACAGTCTAGTGGAGGTAATGGACCTTTGTTTTTATACTTATCATTGTACCATCGTGGCAAACTACCATTGCAATTTTCTAAAATCAAAAAAATTATTTTGTTGTTACTATAAAATTGTGTAAAAATTTAACACAAATATACCGTGTTGACATATATATATCACGAAAGATAATCGTATTAAACATGTATATTTTTTATTTTTTTATTTTTTCCATATTCTATGAATGGTATTAAAGGGCTTTGGGTTGGTAGCAACTGAGGTCTCTTGGTTAGGCTAACATGGTATGTAAGGGTGGAGTTTTGATTAAGAGTTAGAGATAAGGGAAACACTTGGTCTCCCCAAGTTGTTGTTGGATGTGTCAGATTTTTAGGTTGGGAGTTTGATTGGGATTTAATTTCCAAACTCTTTTTGTTAACTATCTTTTTGTATTTTGTTATTAGTTTTTTTTTACATTTCAAGCATTTAATAAATTGAACCGGTTGTGTGTAAAATTATAATAACTAATGAGGTGGTTAGATGTTGTGAGCAATTTGGTGAAATCAGAATGATATAAAGTTTTGATGTAGAATTTAAAATTAGATTATTATATTCCTATTAGAGTGGATAATCGATTAGGGGTGCTATTTTGGTAAAAAGTTACAAAGACTTTATCACTTTTATCTTTCCATATACTAGGCATCCGCACTATTTTTTTTCTCCCTTTGTGTCATCTCTTCCTTGTTGAGAGTCTCTCTATCTTCTCTCACATATAGGTAGACATGTCAGAGGAAATCAAACTATGTCACAGGGGGAGGACATGCAAAAGAAAACACAAATAAGATTACTCTTTTCTCTATCAAAACATTAATGGTGTGAATATATCGACATAAAGAAAATTTATGGCTTAAAATAGTGATAATTTGTCATAAAATCTTATAATTAATATAACTGCAAGGCCCAATCAAATATAAGCAAATTCGTCCTTGTTGAATATCATTGGTGACAATTTTAAATTTAAATAATAAATAAATGTTATTACTTATACATATCTAAGTGCTTATTGGATCTTACAGCTAATATTAAATGTAATGCATTATATTTGATTATTTTTCTTATTTTGATTATTTTTTATAATTTGATTTTGCAACTTAGAAATTAGTTATCAAAATTTTTGGTTGTTTTTCCTAGTTCTAATCACAGTTAGAAGTGGTCCGACTAAGAGATAATGTTTACTAATAGAGTTTAAATAATTTTAAGGAAAAATTTTGAAGAACTTCAATTTGAAAATATTATAAATAAACTTTGATAATAAGCTTTTGTTTGCCTGAAATGAGTGAGAGATCAAAGAAATTCAATTTTATCTTGAATTTATTTATAATACAAGACAACTAGCTGTTTAAGGGTGTTTAATTTGCTTACAATTACTTTAATGATACATGTATGATTTAAAACTTCACAAGCTAGGGACAACCATGCATAAGCTAACTATTCTATGTTTAACCGATGCAAATTAAAACTAAAATTACATGGTTGATATTTAGAGCCATAGGTTCGACTGGACATGACTACTAAAATACAACCAATTGCAAACATTTTAGGAGAGGCTTTCTTACAATGCTAGTAGTATTTTCACAGTCAAAACTAAAGCCAGAACTTCTAATTAGGAAAAATTTTACCAATATTCTAATTAACTCTAGTTTTTAATTAAATGGTTTACATAGATATGTAGATCTTACCATAGCAATGTAATATATACTACAAATTAAACCATGCACACACATTGTAGTTGAGCTTGTAATAAAATCTGTGATCTTATTCTCTATTGAACAGAACAAAAAGAGAAGCTGAATTACAATGAAATGAATGAACTGATCACCAATGTTGTCTCCAGAAATAATTGTGCAACAAGATATCAATGGACCAAAAAACTTGATTGATATCTAGCATTGCGGAGTAGCAGTTTTGTGATTAGGGGAACAGAGAGGCACTAGTGGTAGGAGTTGATGTAGCAGCACTAGCACCACCAATGGCGATGAAGGGCGAAGCAACAGAGCTTGTGAACATATACGAGCCTTCACCCTCCACCACCTGTTGGAATACAACTTCATCGTTGAACCCTTCCTTCCAGCTGACTCTCTCCGACTGGTCTCTTCCGACAGGCGACGACGGCTCTCCTTCGTGTTGTTGTTGTTGATGATGTTGATGTTGATCTGGATGGAGTGGTTGACAAGTTCCCCTAAACTCAAGCGCCTTCTTATCGTACGCCCTCGCCGCCTCCTCGGCCGTCTCAACTGTCCGCGGCCACACCCGAGCTCCGGCATGACTGGCATATCGTCTCCTCCTCGCTGGGGAGTAATGTCGTCGGAAGCGGAAAAATATTACTAGCATCAGCTTGCGACGGTGGGTGGCCGGAAAGGACGCTGAAGAACGCCGCCACGAAGATTGAGTTCTCCCTTTCGCGATTGGAGGAGAGAATTGAGGACGGCGGAGGCGGCGGTGGTGGTCGAGGGTTCCGCTTCTTAGTTGCTTTGAAGCCATGAGAGAAGAGACTTCGGATTATGAGAAGTGCGCGAATGGGGCCTTTTATACGCTGACACAAGTAGGGGCTAGAAGCTGGGCCCACAATTCTTACGCGGCAGTCTTATGTGGACCGGAAGGTGGGCTTCGCTAGGGTTGCTAATTGAGCGAGCTAGCTCGTGAGCATTTAGAGCTCGACCTCGAAACTCGACATTTAAATGCTCGACTCGAACTCGAATCTTACGAGGCGAGCTTGAGCAAGGTTGTGTTCGACTCGACTCGACTCGGTTATAACTCGAAATCGACTCGTACCTCGACTCGAACTCGACTCGATAAAATAATATAATAATATAGTCTTTATATTATATTATATTATATATATATATATATATGCAATATAATAACAAAGAAGCAAGATAGTTGAGATGGTAAGTATTCACTTTGATGACTTCAAGGTTGTGGGTTCAAACCACATTGGCTTTATATTTTTTTAAAGTGAAGTACTTTTGACTCCGAGTCGAGCTCGAACACATAAAAGATATTTGGGTCGAACTCAAACATGTATGTCTAAAACTCAAACTCTGTTCGATCTCGAGTCGAGTTCAAACGAGTTTCGAGCTATTTGAGCCGAGCTCGAACACATGCTTGAGCTCGGCTGCTCGCTCAATTAACACAGCCTGGTTGGAGCTTTGTGATGCGATGATGTTGTTGGCGACGCCAGCCAAAACGGTGGGCGCGCGGTTTGACACATTTGCATGCTTTGCTTTGTGATGCGATGACGCTGTTGGCGACGCCCGCCAAAACGGTGGGCGCGCGGTTTGACACATTTGCATTTAATATATTTCTGTTTGCTGGTCTAGATTGCTCTTGGTTGCTGACTCTTTTTTTGTGGCAACGAAAATTGTGCGGTGATTTAGGAATTTTGTACGAATTTGGGGGTATAGCCGTTTAAGGAGTTATTTGCAGGATATATGTATTTTTTTCATATTGCATAGTAGTGGAATAATTTGGACGATTGAAAATTTTGACTCATAGTAGCAAAATTACTATTTAATTTTAGGCTAAAACAAAAAAAATGATTTAACCCGAATCATGCTGATTAAAAAATATTAAAAATAATTTTTAAACTCTACCACCACTAGATCCCACAACCCACCATGACGCTCAAGGCCATCAAGCCTTTAAAGGCCATAAAATTGTTTAACTCAGGCTAAGCCGTGGCACGGGGTAACTAAATGTCCCTACTCCAAGGTCAGGAGTTGCATGCTCATATGGCAGCCAGATCATGCTTTGTATCGGTTAGACCTCGGCTAGATTTGATTGTCCCGTGGCTTCAATCATGTCCAATGGTGACTTGGGCAACCAGTGTGGGTTTGGTTAGTTTCGCCCAACCATTTTTTAGAAAAAATAATCTTAATTTTACTATAGTCAACTGCTACTTATGCAAGGGTACCCAAGACAATTCTAATATTTTCCTCTTTTCTAGTAATTATCGATGATTCTTCCACCACCTAGTAATAATAATCGCCCCCCCGCCCCTCCGCTTTCTACTAAAAAACTCTTGTTTAAAGATGGTTTAACTTATTTTTCACTCTACAAAAATTCAAGTAAAGAAACAACTTTCCTACAAGGAAGCAAGCTTGACCTAATGCTTGCAAATAGACGTCAATCTGTACATTCAAAACTAGCTAAAAACCTGTGCTTAAATTTTGCAAGTGTAGGGATGGTTCAATTAATAAAGTGATGAAATCAAGCATCATACCCCAAAAAGCTTTAACTAGAATTTCATAGCCTATTTATCAAGACTAATTTAATTGAATTTACACAAGTGAGAAAAATGTACAATTAATTTGTAATCTATTTTAAACTACTTAAATAAAAATGAAATCAATAAACTATCAACGATGATTAACTTCAGTGACTGAAGATCTATGATTCACGACTTCACTTTTTTGGTTCAAATTAACTTGTTTGTTCTTCTTGTAACACCCTGATTTTAGTTTATCAAAGAATTGAATAAAAAATATTACAATTGAGTCGAGTTATGTTTAAAGCTGCTAATTTGTAAGACTCGATAAATAATATAGATCGCAACAGCCATCTTGGCATCTCGAGAATGGAAGACATAACTAAATAAATGTGAATACTCATCAAATATATATATAAGAATGAAAGAAAATAACTACGCTAAACTCAAGTGTGTGTAGTGTTTATTTGTCCTTCGACCAAAACCGATTCAGGAACACAAGACCTACATATATAGTATAAAATAAATCAGTAACGGATATCACTGGTCTGGAAAATAACTAAATATCAAATTGTCAAATGAGAGATGATCCTCATTTAAAAGAAAACCATTATATAATTCAACTGAACTCTCCATAAGGGCATCTATTGAGAAGCTACTAGGCTACAAACCCAATAGCATTTTAAATTGACTGGTCTCCTGATTCTTCTCTAGACATTTTCTCATTTTTTCTGATCCCTTGGGACTGCCAGTATATCTTAAGCCTTCTCATTTCCTCCATATTATCTCCTTGCCTTGAGCACAAAGGCTGAGTATTCTGAAGCAGCTACCTTCAGTACCCTTTAAACCACATATTTGGACGTGCACTCTACTAAACAATACATGTAAACCTCCAAGTTTATTCGGTCGTAATGAACTCAAAATGCAGAGTCATCGGTTCCCTCAGGAATGGAACATCCCTCTCAGTATTCTAGAGCCCACTGCGACTGACATGTTTATGTGCTCATGGTATCTGCGAGTCAGTTTCACCAACTTTGTCCTACTTAACACTTGATTAAATTATATATAGGCTTGAAAAAGGATTTATATAATAGACCTGAAAGCAACTTGTGGTGAATCTTAGTTCAAAAATAATTGAAGGGGTCTCATCCTCAAGAGTTATTAATCCCAAAAGCAAAATACGTCTAAATAGCCTATGTTAAGTATGATATGATAAAACAGCCACTTAGCATGTCATATGATTTGAAAATCAAATCCACAATAAACTATAGTGATAAATATAAGGAGAGTCCTATTAAACATGTAGTCCAAGCTCAAAGCGTGACATCCTATATATGGTGAGCTGCGACTCCAAAACCTATATCAAACCCACTTATAAGAAAAATAGTGACATCTCTATATAATACATGGTCATTCTGTAGTGCTAACATTATAAATAACATTACAATAAAGAAAAATGTGCTAAACAAACCTACAACTAAACATCTAGCATGTAAATCATGACATAATACAGAAAATGACTAATAAATAAATAAATAAATACACTCATGGATAAAAAGATAGCTAATAAATACATACAAATAATTAATACTTTAATCTTAAAATATTGATATAATTATACTAGATAAATACACAGCCAACTCAAGTAAATATCACATATAGTCATATTAGTAACTGTATGAATAATTAAATAAATAAATACATAATAATTTGATAAATAAATAAATATTTAAACAAATAGTTAATATTAATTAATCATAAACAATAATAAAATCATGGTATTCAATATAAGAATACATAATTAAATACAATTAAATAATAACATACACACAACGAACAAATCGATATATAAATAAATAAATAATATATATATATTTACTTTAGTAAAAATTAATAAGATTAATATTAATAAGTAAATATATCATTAATATTAATAAATAATCTCATCAACATGCATTATAATTAATAAATATACTAATAACAAAAAATGAATAATAAAGAATAAATAAATAAATAACAAAATAAAATAAATAATAAATAAAGAAAAATATTTATATCATCGAAAGATGCTAAATCACTTGAATATACTTCTAAACTAATATAGGGTATTTTGAATTACAAAAAATGGATGAAAAATGGCCGAAAGGTTGAAAATGAGCTAAACAATGTCGATTGAGCTAAACCGACTGAGTCGGGCCGAGTCAACTTGGTCTCGGTTAACTAAATGGTGGTTTGGGTCGGCTGGGTTCGTTTGGAGTAATAGATGCGGACACAAACACATACACAAGCTGGCAGATGGGTTGGCGGGCAAGTGAACACGACTAAGCTAGCAAACGCTAACACGAGTAATTGGGCTAGTGGGGCCCGTTTATGGAAATCCCCAACGACAGCATGATTGAGGCCACCGCTGGTCGTGATCGATAGAGAATTTTAAGGTGGAGGTGATGGTGGTGGTGATCGGCAAGGTCCAGCCGGGTACTAGCCATAAAATTGTCAAAAAGAGGCAGAATCGCCATTGGTTTGGTGACATCGTCAATTGCAATTGCAACCATGATCATGGTCATTGATGGCCTCAAAATGTCGGGCTCAAAGAAAGGAATCTTTCTGGGTGGTTGGCCTTATCGGAGGTGGCTCGCTAGCACCAAAAAATGCCCCAAATCGGTGGTGGTAGTGTGAAACCAACAACCAAAAACGCCTAGCCAACAGCAAATGTGGCTGCACTAGCGTCGGTGGTGGGTCCTCATTAGTAGTTGGCCGTGAGTCGGTCACAATCTGTAAAACCTGTGACTCCAGTTAGAGTTTGACATTAGCACACCAGTCGATTCAACAATCGGTTCGAGTCGAGTCACTTTCATGATAACGCCTGTAGCGACCCACCATTTTTTACGATATTGTGGGCCTTGCTAGCAGGGTGTTACTCAAAATTTAACAAAAAGCAACCCTATAACAACCAATCCTAACCGGATCAGGTGTTACTTAAAAGGTTACATGAATAATATGAAGCAAATAAGTCTAGCATTTCTAACTCAAAAGAACTTATTTTCAAATGACAATGCATGAAGTAATTATCCCACAGTCATATCCATTCCAACATGACCATTTATTAACAGATGGTTCAATCCACCATGTCCATTAGTTGGCTGATGGGTTAGTCCACCATGTCCACCTAATGGGTGATGGGTCAGTCCATCATGTACATTATCGGCTGGCGAGTCCAATCCGCCATGTCCGTTATCGACTGGTGAGTCTAATCCACCATGTCCATTAGTTGGCTGATGGGTTAGTCCACCATATCCATCTATTGGTTGATGGGTTAGTCCATCATGTCCATAATTGGCCGGCGAGTCCAATCTACCATGTCCAATTTATTGGCTGATGAGTCAATCCATCATGTCCATTACCGGCTGGCGAGTCCAATCCGCCATGTCCGTTATCGGCTGGTGGGTCCAATCCACCATGTCCGTAATTGGTTGGCGAGTCCAATCCGCTATGTCCAATTTATTGGCTGATGGGTCAGTCCATCATGTCCATTACCAGCTGTCGAGCCCAATCCGCCATGTCCATTATCGGCTGGTGGGTCTAATCCACCATGTCCGTAATTGGCTGGCGAGTCTAAAACCCGTGACTCGAGTCAGGGTTTTACATTACCGAACCAGTCAGTTCAACCGTTGCTTCGAGTCGAGTCAGTTTCATGAACCGCGTCCTGAGTCGAGGCCAGCCGTGAGTTATGAGCGATGAGAGTCAAGTGTACCTGAATATATGATGATAACGTCGAGAAGATGGTGAGATATGAGTTATCAGAATATATGAAAGTATGTAGTATTTTTTCTTTTTATATGTTTGATCGTAGAAATAGTTTTAGGCCGAATAACGCGTTAGGACGCGTTGGATTATATTCGGGTGGGTTATTAGTTATAGAGCATGCCATTTGGATGTTGTTGTGTTTGTTTAATTTTATGGAATTTTTCCATATTTTTCTAGATTTTGTTCAGAATTTATTACGAACTAGTTATTATTTTGACTCGAGTAGGAATCGAGTCAATACTTATTTACGAAACTGCCATTCAGGGTATTTTTCTCCCTCCCAACACTTACCCTCCCCAAACCCTCGCTGTTGTGTGCTGCCACCGCCACCGCAGACGCCGCGCTGCCGCCGATCGACGCCGCCCTGCCGTGCCGTGCCGTCGCCGTGCCGCCACGATCGCCTACCAGCGCGCCGCCACGACGCCACGAGGCCGCCTCGGCCGTCGCCACTCCGGGCTCAGATTCGCCGCCGTTCGGGCCGCCGTCGCCGCCGCTGTGACCCCGATGACTCACCCCCTCGCCGTCGCCGACGTTTCCCCCACCATCCCGAGCGCCGTCGAGGCCGGCCGTAGCCCCGATCGGAGCACGCCGCCGCCGCCGCCCATTTTCGACGCCGCCGCCGACAGCCATCGCCGCCCCAGCTACTTTGTTTGACACCACCATCGGACCAAGCTCGTCGAGCTGGTGCCGATAGACCCCTTGATTGCCCCATCCCGAATCATCGCCGGAAAACCGTCGAACTCGCCAGAACCGACCGGAAAAATTGGATTCGTGGGAAATTCGCCGGATCATCCGCCGAACGCACCCGGTCCAATCTGATTGGACTTCGGACGCCGCTAGGTGCCGAATTCGAGTTTCGAGCCACGAAACGGAAACCCTAGCCGTCGCCGATTTTCGACGACGCGAGGTATAATTTATTTTAACTTAATTATTTGAAAGTATTGATTATTAGAATTGCATGGTAGGATTGGTGAATTGTGTGTTATAATAATATATATAAATGTAGATTTGATTAAGGATAAAATGTGAAATTTGTTTGATTGAGTGGTGTTAAAAATGGAGGCTAAGAAACTAATTAGGGTAACTAGGTAATGATCATGATCTAATGCAAACTAGCCTAAGTAGACTTGCTAGAATTGATATAGGTTGATGTGTGTTGATTGATGCATGATTGTGTTGATTGTGTGTGCATGCTATAGGATGTGTGATTCATCATGCGGGCGTTAGTTTTTAGCTTGATTGTGTAGGTACGGTGTAGGAGCTCGCCACCTAGGCGCGTGGACCCGTTTGGAGCTTCTACCAGGTCCGTTTAGGACTCGTTCTCTGTTTTTACGCTACTCTATTGTGTATTTGATTTATCATGTGCAGGACGAGTTAAGTGGCGTTTTATCGGATCCCACTTAACTCGGGCCATTTAGCCAACGATTTTTCGGATTAATAACCCTCGAGGATGAGATCCCTCGAGTTTGTTTTCAAACTTCAGATCCAGCTCACGATGCCTTCGGGCCTATTGTATAAATCCCAACCTAGACCTATATATATGTATAGTTTTTGCGTTTTCAGTGAGAGATTGAATGAGGGAAATCTGACTACCGTGCTACGCGAGCGGGCACGTGTGAGTCGATAGTGGACTCTGGAATGGTGTGCGGGCCGTTGTCATTCCCGAGGGATCCTGACAACTCCACCTTTGAGTTCCTCAAACCCGGAGAAGTGTGGAGGTTCACGAGTACTACATTGCAGCGCATGTCTAGACTTGTGGTTTCAAAGGGTACTAAAGGCGACTGCCTGAGAGTGCTCGGCCTTCGTACTCAAGGCCAGGAGTAATATGGAAGGTGCAGAGGGCGGAAAGGAATGAGATTTGATGCGAGAAGCGATAGAGAAATGGCCAAGGTATGAGAATGAGAAAGAAAGGGGGACGCTGTCGACCCGAGGGTGACGGCTCCCATATGTGCCCTGATGAGAGTTCTTGAGGAAGTATATGGTTTTCATTCAACAGGAGAGTTTGCTCTCCTGTGCCATATTGATATTAGTTATTTTCCGGGCCGGTAACACTCATTACTGACGGTTTTTCTATATATATGTAGGTGAGGAATGCGAGCGATGAAAGCTGTCGGGACTGTGGAGGAGCAGCACAGAACTGCGCACACATGTACCTGCCGCGTGTAACGTATAATGATGATGTGTTAATGCTATGTGAATGATAATTTGGATGTGTTTGTTTGGATGAATTGCCTGTTATAAAATGAATGGATAGATGTGAATGAGCAGGGAACCTTGAGTTCAGCCTCGGCTTAGATGAAAACAAATGAGATAATAATGGAATGCCGCGGTAGATTGTTATGTTTTGTTGTATTTTGATAAAATATTTATATACCCTTGTTGTGGACAGGTTGGCCCTTATTGCACTTTTAAGGGAAACTCTGTCCGTTTTTACGTAGTAGTATATATTTTCTTTGGGTTTCTCATTTGCTGTTTTGTTTTGTTTTGCTTGCATATCATCACATGCATGTAGGACTCCGTTAGAACCCAATTGTTCCCATTCATGCATCTCATGTGTTGCATCCCCATCTTAAGACGCCGAGGGCAGATCCGGGTCGGCTTAACCGAACCCAGTAGATTAGCGAACGGTTCGGTCGCCGGTGACATTTCCGGGTCGGTTCACGGGTGAGCCGAAACGGGGTGTTACAGCGAGTCCAATCCGCCATGTCCAATTTATTGGCTGATGGGTCAGTCGATCATATCCATTACCGGCTGGCGAGTCCAATCCGCCATATCCGTTATCGGCTGGTGGGTCCAATCCACCATTTCCGTAATTGGCTGGCGAGTCCAATCCGCCATGTCCAATTGATTGGCTGACGGGCCAGTCCATCATGTCCATTATATGATTATTAAGGGCGTAGCCCATGTCAGACTGAGTCAATTTCTTGACCCCAGTTGCACTCCGTACATGGTGGTCGAATCTGGGCTAATACAACATTTTAAATAATTATACGGACCTTGATATTTCGAACTTGTAGCTGCGACCAATGATCCTAATCTGAATGAGGACATAAAATTATACATAAGTATAATTTTATTCAAGTAGAAATACATGCAACTAAATGACTAATATAAATTTCAACAATATTAAAATTACACTATTCATGTGACATAATCATTTAAATCCTACTTTTCATTAATAATCTTGATCATAATTAACACCTAACAAATAATAAAATAATTATCAACTTATACCCAAATATTTAATTACTATTATTAGTATATTTTCCTTTGGTTATAATTTTTTTAACCACTACTATTACTTACAGCAATTTAATTAATTAAGTTGTTCAATTAAATTATTTAAAATAGTTTTTATTATTTCATTTTATAAATATTATTAATACAATTATTTTAAATTATTTGACTCTATAAAGTTTCGAACTTTATTTATTTCCATTATGCTATTTAGGTTTGACGCTAGTGATTGCTACCCGACTATAGTTTAATAACTCATTTTCTATATTACTGACTCGTTATTAAAATAATCACTTTATTTTCCTAATATTAAATTTAATATGGTAAAGGTAACATCTTTATTTATTAATCACTTATAACCGTCTGATTTAATTTAATCGCTTTTATTATGCCGATTAGTTATCGATAGTTTCTCATTACAACCGGTGTCTACCCCTTTGAAGATCAATTACAGCACCTATTGTAGCAGAATGTCGCCATTCCATCACCCTTGCAACTCCGCCCATCCACCGCTGTAATTCCGCCACCCACTGGAAACAGGACATGGCGAGCCATCCCTTCGACCCAGCAACCAGAGGGGTCGTCGGGGGTGTGAGAGGAAGCCTTGTAAACTTGTTTACAGTTGCCCATATCACCAACCATTTGCACCCGTCAGCCATGGACAGGATTTCAGTTTTCAAGTTTAGTTTACTTCTTTTCTTTCTTGTTGATTTTTAACTTTAATCCTCACGATTATAAAGTTTATTATCAAATTAAAATATGCATGCAAGAAAATTAAGAAGAGGGAGATAGGAAGAATACCTAAGCAAGGAAGAAGACATGCCAGCAAGGAAAAGGAGAAGAGAATGTGAATGAAGGCTAGGGTGGAGGACGTCCTTTATAAATGAAATGATGGCTAGGGTTTATGGAAACACACTAACACCCGTATTTAATTCCTTTAACCGGGTAACTGGGTAAAGAATAGAATATTTAACCGGGTAGACGTAACCGGGTAGAGAATATAATATAATTAATATTAATTCTCCAACGTTCGATCATTCCATGCCCGAGTCGAATATAAAATTTTTTTTCCACGGTATTTACAACGCCAATGTTTTCTCCACAAAGAATTGTGCAACAAGATATCAATGGACCTAAAAACTTGATTGATATCTAGCATTGCGGAGTAGCAGTTTTGTGATTACGGGAAGAGAGAGGCACTAGTGGGAGGAGTTGATGTAGCAGCACTAGCACCACCAATGGCGATGGAGGGCGAAGCAACAGAGCTTGTGATCATATACGAGCCTTCTCCCTCCACCACCTGTTGGAACCATTGGTTCAACCATCAGCTCGACTAGAGTTGCTTTCATGACCGCTTCCTTAGTCAAGGCCAGCCATGAGTTATGAGTGATGAGGGTTCAAGTGTAGCTAAGTATATGATGATAATGTTGGAAAGATGGTGAAAAATTAGTTATCAGAATATATGAAAGTATGGAGTTTATATTTTTTATGTATTTGATTGTAGAATTATTTTTATGCCTAATAACACATTAGGATGCGTTATAGGTAAGTTTGGGTGGGCTATTAGTTACACAACATGTCATTGTGGTGCTATGATGTGTAAAATATTTTATATGAATTTTTTCCTGCTTTTTTGGATTTTTTAAGGATTTATTATGAGTTAATTATTTTTTTTACACAAGTCAATGTCAAGTAAAGTTTTAATTATGATATTGCCAACAAACTATTTCTCCCCTCCGTCATCTTCTCTTTTCCCCCAAACCCTCACCGCTGCCCCCATCCCACAACCGATCGACACCGCCTAGCCCCATCGTGCCGTCGTTGTGCAGCCCTGAGTGCAGCCTGTTGTCGTCCAATGACCGTGCCACACTCCCATCATAGATACTGCCACTGGCGTCCATCACCGCCTCCATCTAGTTGTCGCCTCGACGACTGGAGAAGAGCAGAGTGTTGCCCATCCTGGTCGGATCTCATCACCCTACCACTGACCGACCTTGTTTTGCCTTTTTCATCGAGCCACTACCTCCGCCGATAACGTCAACATTGTAGACATGCTGGGCTCGCTGAGCCGGTGCCAACGGTGCCCCATACCACTACCATCATGCTGCTAGCCACCACAGGCAACAATCACCAGAATACTGTCAGAAGGTCACCGAAAAACTAGATTGGCTGGATTTAGCCAGATCTTCCGCCGAGCTCATCCAGTTGAACCCGATCAAACTTTGGATGCTTAAGAGTGCCGAATTTGAGCTTCGAGATACGAGACAAAACCCTAGCCATCGCCAATTACCGACGATGGGAGGTATAATTTAAGTAGAGGGGACAAAACCACCGAGTCAGCAAGCTAGAGAGCAGAGGGGTGGGCAATAGCCACCGCTAGCTCAGAATGAGGTTGTACCACTAGCGGCATCTCCTGCCTCAGCACAACTGCAGCCAGTGAGTATGTATGTAACCACAGTGGCAGAGCCACTTGAGGATACGACAGTCATGACAGGTACACTCTCAGTAGGTTTTGTATCTGCATGAGTCTTGTTTGATTCTGGTTGTACGCACTCATTTATTTCACACACACACACAACTAGAATTGGATGTACGATAGAAGATTTAGGACATTCACTATTAGTGTCAATTCTTGCTAGTAGTGTGATAGCTACGGGCGAGTGTGTACGTAATGTCCTTGTTGAGATTCGATAGCGACAACTTGTAGCTGATTTGATATTGTTCAAGCTACAAGAATTTGATGTGATATTTGGAATGAATTGGATATCTAAGCAAGCAGCCCTGATAGGTTGCCAAAGAAAGATGGTAACTTTCCACCATGGAAGATGTCACTTTCTCTTCCAAGGTTAAGGTAGATATACATAAGAAGGATGGATATTCTATTAGAATGTAGTGAGATGGTTAGACAGAGGCAGTGAACTAATAATGATAGCATTAGTTTTGGCTGAGCAGAGTGGTTAAGGTGACAAGTCGAGCATTGAGGAGATTCTAGTGGTTAGAGAATTGACTGATGTATTCCCATAGGAGATTACTGGATTGCTGCCAGATAGAGAGGTAGACCCTGGAATCGAGCTGATACCTAGAACAACACCAATTTCTAGAGGTCTGTACATGATGGCACCTCTTGAGCTCAAGGAACTCAAGGAACAATTATAAACACTATTAGATCAAGGATTCATCAAACCGAGTGTTTCCCCATGGGGTACACTAGTGTTATTAGTAAGGAAGAAGGATCAAAGCATGCATTTACATATCAATTACAGGATGCTAAACCATGTGACTATTAAGTATAAATGCCCTCTACCTCTTATTGATGACCTATTTGATTAGTTGAGCTCAACAGTCATCTTCTCAAAGATTGATTTGAGGTTCGGATACTACCATTTGAAGATTAGAGCAAAAGACATTTTGAAGGCTACATTCAGGACCAAACAGGGACACTACGAATTTTTGGTCATTCCTTCTAAATTGACCAATGCTCCAGCAGTATTTATGGACTTGATGAATAGAGTGTTCAGTTTGTATTTGGACCCGTTTGTAATTGTCTTTGTTGGTTACATACTGGTATACTCTTCGTCGAAGGAAGAGCATGAGCAACATCTGAAGATAGTGTTGCAGATGTTGAGAGAGCATAGGTTGTATGGGAAGGTTTCAAAGTGTAGTTTTTGGCTGTCAGAGGTGAACTTTCTTGGCCATATCATCTCAGGATCAGGCATCTCGAGAGACCCAGCCAAGATAGAAGTATTTGTGTAGTGGGAACAGCCCAAGACACCTGCGGAGGTCCAGAGTTTACTAAGCCGAGCTGGGTACTACAGACAGTTTATTCAGGGTTTCTCTTCCATAGCATCCCCTCTTACACAGCTGACTAGCAAGGAGGAACAGTTCAAATGGACAAAGGAGAGATTGACTTCGGTGCCTATCCTCACATTGCCCGAGGGAGACAAGGATTTTGTAGTTTACACAAATGCCTCTGAAATTGGACTAGGTTGTGTTTTGATGCAGAAGGATAAGTTTATAGCTTATGCATCTCGCAAGCTCAAGGTGCATGAGTTTAACTATCCTACACATCACCTGGAGGTTGCAGCATTCATATTCGTACTCAAAATATGGAGGCACTACTTGTATGGAACATCTTCAGACTTTTGACAGATCATCGAAGTCCAATATATATCTTCACGTAGAAGGATTTGAACAGCAGACAATGAAGATGGTTCGAGATATTAGCAGATAAGGAGATTGACATAACGTACCATGAGGGCAAAGTGAATGTGGTACCATATGTGTTGAGCAGGAAGCAAGGAGTCTCGTACTCTACAGGGTTGGCAGCAGTGTCAGTGACTCAGTATACTGTAGGCCAGAGATAGTTGGTTGGAATGATGGCATGACTGACGATTTAGCCGAGTGTACTTGAGTAAATTAAGATTGCACAGGAAGCAATTCCACAATTGAAGCAGTGGTTGGAACAGGGATCACATCAGGAATTGGCCTAAGATGCAAATTGGTTAGTGAGATTTAGAGGTCGACTCTTTGTGCCAAATATTCCGCAGGGTTCGAGACTTTGAAGTATGATTCTTCATGAAGCTCACACATTGAGATGCTCAGCACATCTAGGTGGAGTGAAGATGTTCCACAATGTTCGACGAACATATTGGTGGCCAGGGATGAAGAAATAGGTATATGACATAGTTACCAGGTGTTTGATGTGCCAATAACTGAAAGTTGAGCCCAATCACCTAAGTGGAATGCTACAGCCACTGGGAACTCCAGAGTGGAAGTGGGAGAGTATAGCGTACGAGTTTGTAGTCGGTTTGCCTAGGACCCACCTATAGAAGGATGCAATATGGGTTATAGTAGATCAACACACAAATAGCTCACATTTCATACGAATCAAGATGGATTACTCACTGACCATTTTGGCCACGCTATACCTGGACCAGATAGTCAAGTTACATGGAGTGCCATAGGAGATTATATCAGACAAGGACACCCGAGGTTCATGTCTTGATTTTGGAAAGCTTTTCATGCAGTTATGAGCACTAAATTGAGATTCAACACAACCTTTCACCCTCAGACAGATGGGCAGATTGAAAGAACCTTACAGATCCTAGAAGATTTGCTCCGAGCATGCATTTTGGATTTCAGAGGAATTTGGGAAGAGCACTTACCTTTAGTGGAGTTCTCCTACAACAATAGCTATCAAACCACGATAGGAATGGCACCATTTGAGGCACTATATGGCAGACCATGTCGATCCCCGATGCGTTGGGTATAGGGTAGTGAGCCAGTAGTAGTTGGGCTAGAAATGATTTTGCAAACACAAGAAGTGTAATGCGGATCATGAAGAGGATGAGGTCAGCTCAAGGCAAGCAAAAAAGTTATGTTGGTCAACGCAAGCATGAGGTTCATTTCACGTTAGGAGATCATGTTTTCTTGAAGGTCTCTCTGACTAAGGGAAGCACAAGATTTAGGACGTGAGGGAAACTCAATCCACAATATATTGGACCGACTAAGGGAAGCACAAGATTCAGGACGTGAGGGAAACTCAATCCACAATATATTTGACCGTTTGATGTGATCGAGCGTATTGGATCAGTGTCTTACAGGCTAGCATGCTAGCTGACGTATTAGTTGTCCACAATGTCTTCCATTTGTTAATGCTGAAGAAATACCATCCAGTCATGTTGTTAAGCTTTGTAGAGATAGAGTTGTAACTAGACCGGACATATCTAGAAGATGTAGTTTAGATTGTGGATCATGAAGTCAAGATTCTTTGAAGAAAAAAATTTCACCTAGTATGAGTGCAGTGGACTCAAAGAGGAGTTGAAGAATCTACATAGGAATGCAAGGATGAGATGAAGAAGTAATATCCAGAGATATTCGACCAACCAGCTTCATAACCAGGTACCTTACGAGAGATTATTATTTTTTAGATGATGGATGAGTTTGAAACTTCCTTGGTTAAAATTTTGATGATGAAAATTTTCAATGGAGGGAAGGTTGTAGAACCCGTGACTGGAGTCAGAGTTTTACATTAGCAAACCAGTTGGTTCAACAGTTGGTTTGAGTTGAGTCAGTTTCATGAACCACGTGTTGAGTTAAGGCGAGCTGTGAGTTATGAGCAATGGGGGTTAAGTGTACCTGAGTATATGATGATAACGTCGGAAAGGTGAGAAATAAGTTATCAGAATATATGAAAGTGTGTAGCATATTTTTTATGTATTTGATCATAGAATTATTTTTACGTTGAATAACGCATTAGGACGCGTTATAAGGAAGTTTGGGTGGCCTATTAGTTATAGAACATGTCATTGTGGTGCAATGGTGTGTAAAATATTTTATAAGATTTTTTTCCTATTTTTTGATTTTTTAAAGGATTTATTATGAGTTAGTTATTATGTTTGACTCGAGTTCGAGTTGGGTCAAGTTTTATTTATGATATCGCCACTAAACTATTTCTCCCCTCTCACATCTTCTCTTTTTCCCCAAACCCCGGGATGCCGTCCTCTGTGGTCGCTGCCGACATCGTCGCGGGTGCCATCTCGTCACCATTCAACACCACCTAGCCGCACCATGCTGTTGTCGTGCCACCTCGAGCGCCCCCGGCCGTTGCCCAGCCTCCTCAATGCGATGAAGCCATTGCGATCGTGCACCCTCCCGTCACAGATCCCGCACTAGCGACTAGCGACGCTGCCGTCCAGGCACTGCCCGTCCCAGTTGGATCTCGTCACCCTAACACCGACAGCCCATGTGTTGCCTTTTGCCAGTGACTTGCCACCTTCGCTACCACATCGATGTCGTAGACGTGTTGGGCTCGCTGAGCCGGTGCCAACGGTGCTCCATACCGCCACCATCCCGCCACTAGCCTCCGTTGGCAACAATCACCGAAAAACTGCCGAAAGGTGGCTGAAAAACCATCGAAAACTACCAAAAATGCCGGAAAACCGCCAAAATCACCGGATAACCACCAAAACTGCCAGATAACTAGATTGGCTGGAATTCGCTGAATCTTCAGCCATGCTCATCTAGTTGAACCCGATCGAACTTCGGTGGCCGTCCAATGTCGAATTCGAGTTTCGTGACACGTGACAAAACCCTAGTTGTCGTTGATTATCGACGATGCGAGATATAATTTCCTCCGATTTAATTATTTAAAATCAATGATTATTAGTACAACATGCTAGGATTGATGAATTGTCGTGTTAGATATTTTTATTGTAAATAAAAATATGGATTTTGATTAATTGAATTGTTTTAAAACATATGCTAAGGAACTAATTAGGTTAACTAAGTAATTATCGCAATCTAATGCAACGCAGTGTAGGAAAACTTATGTGTGATTGATGTATGATATGGTGTGTGTATGCTATAGGATCTTTGATGCATCATTAAGTTAGTGAGCATTAGCTTTTACTTTGATGTGTAGCTACTGAGTAGGAGTTCGCCACCTAGGCGCGTGGACATGATTGGAGCTTTTACCAGGTCTGTTTAGGACTTGATCCTGATTTATTGTCTCATTCTATTGTGATTTATTTTAATAGATAAGCGGACGTGTGTGAAGACCCAGAAATATATATATATATATATATATATATATATATTATAATAATAATAACATTCGACGCGGTGGAATCGAACGTGGGGAAAAAATTTTCGTTAGCTGGTTAGGTATGAATTACCCGGTTAATTGAGAAGTAATTTCTAACCGGACGATTCTACTTGAATCGGTCAAGTCGACCACATTATTTATCCATCTAACCATTTAAGTGAACCATACCATGTACCCATTTAAGAGGTTAAGTGAATTATTTATCCATTTAACCATTTAAGTGAATCATACCATGTACCCGTTTAAGAGGTTAAGTGAAATGGTTAAGTGAACCGTATTGATTACCCAATTACCCGATTAAAGGAATTGCGGTGAAAGGGTGTTTCCACAAACCCTAGCCATCATTTCATTCTTTGTAAAAGGAGAAGGGGAGGGCGTCTTCTACATCTTTCTCCTCCTTGGACAGATGCTGGCTTTCCTCCTTCGCTCGGGTAATTCCTTTTCCTTTCTTTTTCTTTTGTTGCATGCATACACATGTTGCATAAATCATAAACATGTTAAACATAAGAATCAAATGAGAAATCAACAAGGGAAGAAGAAAACCAGGAGGACGTCCTGCTGTTTTAGCAGTAGCAACAACACCATCCTCCATCCTTGTGAGTAGGGTTGACGTGCTGGAAGTAGGGAGTGTTCCCAGCGGTGCTGCTGGCCGGACGGAGTCGCCTTGGGTGGCCGAGTCAGACCGGCGGGGAGAGATGTAAATCAGGAAGTGTAGGGAGACCAGGTTGGTGTTGATTGGGTGGTGTTGCTGGCCAGACGTGGATCCGCCATGGAAAGGGCAGACTGGTCGTCACTTGGGGTGGTGCTGGTCGTCACCTTGATGGGGCAGGACATGGTCGCCATGGCTGCTGGTCGGCCACCATGAATGGTGAAATTAAGGTCCCCATGTAGGGTGTAGTCCGAGTTCCATGAGACAGCAGTGGATAAAGGTTGGATCTTTGGTGTTTTTCCAATCAGATTAGTGGGGTAGATAGAAGATGGGGTCTGAGATTGGGTGGAAGGAAAAGAAGACGGGCTGGTCGGGTGCTGTTTATGTGGCTGACTAGAATAGTCGCCATGGGTCTGGTCGGGGTTGCTGTTTGGGTGGCCAGGATGGGGTCACCAAGGACTGGTTGAGGGTTGCCATGTGGTGGCCAATTTGGTGACGCCATAGCAGCAAATGGAGGCCGCCACATTACTGGTTGGTCGCCATGCATGGTGAAAATACCGGCTTTTGCTGGTTGATTACAATAAAGCTGGGAGCTTTGGGGTCGTTAAATGAATTGTTAAAGTGGGATGGCAACCAGGTCAATATAGGAGAACTCGATGCGGTTGAGTTAGAATATAAGGTAAATACAAAAGACTAAAGTATGGGATATGTTAATAATTGAATTATCAATTAGATAATGGGGATTTGGATGGGGATAATTAATAATTAATTATCATTAGAATTGCTGAAAATTTAATAAGAAATAAAGACTAACATGAACTAATTACATCATTTAAAATTGATAGTATATTAGTCATGTAGTTGCATGTAGGTTCATGCAAAATAAAATTATACTAATGTATAATTTTATGCCCTTATTCAGATTAGGGTTAACGGTTCATAGTCAGACGAAATCACAAGTCAGGTACGTATAATAGGTAGAACATCATACTTTCCTTGTTGGTAGCCTAGGTCGGCCTGAGCCCAGATTCGACCACCATGCACCGAGTGCAACCGGGGTCAAAGAATTGACTCAGTCCGACACTGGGTCGTATTATGTGCGTAAATTGTGTAATGCATCGACATTGTTTTGGAGTAGTGATAGCCGCCCCATAAAAAGGCTACGGCCGGGGTGAGTGAGGCACAACGATTCCTCCATCGCACTGGAGTGCAGTGATAGCCTCCCCATAAAAAGGCTACGGCCGGGGTGTGCAAGGCACTGGCACTGGAGTGCAGTGATAGCCGCCCCATAAAAAGGCTACGGCCGGGGTGTGTGAGGCACTGGCACTAGAGTTGGCAGTGAGAGCTTCCCCACAAACGGGGCATAGCAATCACCTGAGTGCAGTGATAGCCTCCCCATAAAAAGGCTACGGCCGGGGTGTGCAAGGCACTGGCACCGGAGTGCAGTGATAGCCTCCCATAAAAAGGCTACGGCTGGGGTGTGCGAGGCACTGGCACTAAAATTGGTAGTGAGAGCTTCCCCACAAACGGGGCGCAGCAATCACCTGAGTGCAGTGATAGCTACCCCACAAAAAGGCTACGGCCGGGGTGTGTGAGGCACTGGCACTGGAGACGGTAGTGGTAGCCTCCCCACAAAAGGGCTACGGCCTGGGTGTGCGGATCACAGCGGATACCTCCTCCGCATTGTTTTGGAGTACAGCAGAATCGCTCCACCGCATATTAAAATAAACTTAAGGAAATAGTGGAATGTACTTGTTTTGTTTTATCTATTATACTACTTAGTGTTGTAATCACTAACGCGGAATTGCCTCCGCAGGTGTGCAGATACGAGATTAGGTGATTGACAACCAGAGCATGGAGCAAAATAAATATGAGGACTCCTTTCTTTTTACTATTTGAGAAATAAGTGTGGCTACTGGGAAACGGTCCAAGACTGTGGGATCTTTATATATGTTTTTGTTTACAAAAATGTTAGACATATTTGCTTAAATTTTGAGTAACACCTTGCCAGCTAGGCCCACAATGTTGTGACAAATGGCGGGTCGTTACAATGTGTTGAGTGGTGGATTTATTATATTCGACTCCACATGGGCCATTTAGCCTATTGTATTTCCGGGTTAATAACCCTCGAGGATGAGATCCCACAAGTTTGTTTTTGAAACTCAGATCTAACTCACGATGCCTTCAGGCCTATTATCTTGAAATCCTTACTCAAGCCTATGTATATAATTTTTTCCGTTTTCAGTGGGATGTGAGACGAGGGAAATCGATAGCCACGTCTTAAGATAGGACGTGTGTTTGTCAAAGCAGGCTCTGGAACTGGTGAGCGTCCACTCCATTCCGGAGGGATATTGATAACTCCACCTTTGTGCTCCTCAAACTTGGAGAAGTGTGAAGGTTTACGGGTATTGCTGCGTAGCGCATGTCTAGACTTGTGGCAGAAACGGGTATTGAAGATGCAAGCATTAGAGTACTCGGCCTCTGTACTCAGTGTCAGGATTAATATGGAGGATGTAGAGGGCTGAGAGGAAAGAAAATGATTTTACTATGCAAAAGGGATAGTTTAAATGGCCAAGGAAAGAGAATAATATGGAAAGGTGATGATTCCACCGAGGTCGACGATTCCCATTATTTGTTCTTATGAGAGTTCTTGAGGAAGTGTTTGAGGTTTTTTTATTCAACGTGAGGGGTAGCTCTATTGCTTCAGTATGTTATTAGTTATTTCTGAACTGGTAACACTTGTTGCTAACGTCTATTTAGTATATATGTAGGTGAGAATCTCGAGGAATGAGCACCATCGGGACTGTGGAGGAGCAACAATGAAATCGCGCACACATGTATTTGCCGACTGTAATTGGTGATGTATTGAATTGCGTGGAAAATAAATTTGAATAATATTTTGTAAACTGCTAAAGATATTTTGTATGTGAATGCAAATGGAAAGTGGAAAATGAACAAGGCGAGCTATGGAGCGAGGATAACTAGAATGTGAAAGCATGCTGTATTTGGACTATGTTTGCAATTTTTATTGCTATACATATTATTGCTTGTCATGGCCTCTATTACACTTTTAGGGGAGATTTTGTCCGTTTCATTTTTAAAAATAAAAATTTCTTTCAAACTTTTCGTTTACTTGGTTTGTTTATTTACTTTTGCACATCATGGCATGCTCGGGAGATGGACCCCACTAGGCATGCACATCATGGAATGCTTAGTGGGGTCCATCTATGGATAAAATGTTCGGATCGAAGCCGTCCAAAGTCGAAACTGACTCAAGGCTTAAAATTGACTATATAGGTGGGAATCGAGGCAAGAAGGCTAAATGAGCCTCAATCAAGTGAAAATCTACGATTTAGATCAAGCTGGTCCCATAGGGGCAATTTGGTAGTTCAAAATCCCTAAGATGCATGCAAATAAAATACTTTGAAAATTCCAAACTTATATTAACCGCTGCAACGACCTAAATCTAGCCCTAAAACCTTGACTAACAGATAGAAAAATTCTATACACCTCGTGTATACAGTGATAACTCATGCTCTGTTGTAGCATGACTGAAGGTATCATCTGCATGTCAGGTATACTCAGCCTTCATAACATGCTTATACAACCATCTAGGCCCTATACTCATGGTTTAAAAACTGGTCTAGCTTGAAATCACTCGAACCAAATCGAGACTGGCCCAAACCGGGCAAAACTACAAGTCGGTAAAACCCTAACCCGAAGCTGTGGCTTTGCTCTTCTCTTCTATTTATTATTGCTGCGTTACTAACTAAGACAACTTAATTATTTGCACTTTGCTATCACAATTATTACTGTAATTTAATTACTATATCTCAATGTAATTGGAATTTAAGTACACATTAAGCAAAACCTTACATAGTTATCTCAAGTAAATAGTTATATCTTTGTCCCACGCATGTATCAGTTTTCGTGTGAATACAATTTATTCTATTTATGAAAAATCTAATTTTCTATACTTCGACAAGAAAAATCTGTAAAATAATATAATTGTTGTGCAAGCTATTGTAACCATTTAGCATAAAATAAAGTTAACAAGCCAACAACAATAATTACATAGAGAGAAAAATAATCTAATTACCTATGCCTAAAAGACTATTGGAATTGTAGATAATGAATTTTACCCTATAAAAGATTTAAAATCACCAAAGAATTCATTATTAATTAACATCAATGGCATAATAAAATAAAAATCAAAGAAGAAAAGAATAAATAAAAACTCACAAGTGAAGTCTTTCTTCTTTCAATCGAATCTCCCATGAAGCCACTAAGATGTCGAAATTTGCTTTAGGTTATGCAATAAAAATATTTATAGACCTCATAAAGTTAGGGCACTTTAAATTAAAGTAAAAATATGCCAAAGAGATAAAAATAAAATGCTAAAAACTGATTCTCCCTACCCTAGCTCACGAATGGGAGGTGCAGAAGTTTGTCTAGGGGTCAATTCATGCAATTGGTACATAGCCTTTGTCCAAGGGCATAGAGGTTTTCTCCCAAGTACGTTGCTCAATTCGAATATTCATAACTTTGGGTGTCAAATATGGGGCTAGGCTTGGTTAAAAATGGTTAACATGTTAACAAGTAGATAGGTCCTAGCACAAGGTTCCTTCTAAATCTAAGACAAATTACACCTCAGTATCCCCATTTATCAACTCAAAATTTATACTTCATTTTTTTTCTCACCTCAACCAAATTAATATGTATTCACAATTTATTCATATAAGCACAACTTGCGTAAATGTAAAATTTAGACTTTTCACCCGAAGGTTTTACTTTCGATTTGGTTGTGAGCTAGATTGAGTTGCTTGTCAGGATCTTTTCACCGCCAGCCTATATATAGTATGTTATGTATGAGCTATATCCCTAGTCTCCCCCAGTATTTGATTCGAGTCTTTTTAGGTTAAGGATAGTGTCTCTCGTGAGTCTAAATTGTTATTCCATGTTTGAAAACACTTTCGATCGATCCTACCCCCAAAAACACAACAGGTTCTCGAGGACATTTGATAGCCCTACGGGTGTGAACCCTAGGATCACGTAAATTGTACCCAGCGCAAAGGTGTCACAGCACCTTTTCGCCAAGTTTTGGCACAAGGGCACTTGTGAGCATCACAACACCATTACGCCAAGCTTTGGCCCAAAGGTGCCCTAGAAACGCCCTTGCGCCTGGCCTATATGGGACGGGGCACAAGTTTGAGCATAATGATGCAAGTCTAGTGGCTTTGCACCCAAATTTGAAAAATTTTCACTCTTTTCTAGCGTAAAGGTACTACGTCAACACCCTTGCGCCTAGTAAGTTGACCGAACTTTATGTGCGGCTCGGTCTAGTAGGCGCACGTGGTCTGTGTATGAAAAATCTATGCTCCATGTCACAGAGGTTAGCGCAAAGGCATTGGGAGAGTGCCCTTAAGTTGGAGCTATTTCTTTTTCTATAAATACAGTTCTTATCCACCCATTTTCTTCCCTTTTCTCTCTTCTACCCGATCTTCCCTCCTTCTCGTCTCCTCCCAACTTCTTCCCCAACTCGTCCCAGCCTTCTCAAGCCTCTCCAAGTTTGGTCAAGCCCTAACTGTTGTAGTTCATGGGGGAAGAATGCCCCAAGAGACCCCCATAAGAACCGGTTGAGATAAAAGATCACTACATTTTACCTCCTTAATGTGTGTTTGTGCTTTTATTTGTATGTATGGTTACTTGCTTATAATTTTTTCTTTTTTCATCATATTAATTTGTGTGTTAGGAGTTTGTAAGACTTAGAATCATGATTTTATCATGGTTATAAAAATAATTATGTATTTTTTAATGCAGTATGCTGACTTATTTGCATTGTTCAGTGAAAAAATCATCTCATGATATAGGTTGTAGATTTGCATGATTATTATCTTGTTAGCCTAATAAGTGATAGATCTTCATGTTTGGTTCAAATTATTTTGTTTGATTATGCATGCGTAAGAGTGGAAAGGTGCCAAACTTGGTGAAAGGTGACAACATTTATTGTCTCATTAAGCAGACCGCTCATCTCCACAATTTATACACTATGTTGTAGGATATATATGTATGTTATCTTCTGAATTATTGTTTCTCATTATGTCAGATACATGTTGGTAAAATAGTATGTTAAAATAACCTCAATAATGACATGAACAAAACCCTAAATGCGTCTATGTTTTCTGTCCTGTTGATGTGATATGCAATGCTCTAAAATTGTGCTTCATGGTGAGCCTATTAAATACTATTAATAAAATCTGTAAAAATTATAATTGGACTCAATAAGTGTCTACTTAAAACAGGAAAATTTTGGTAAATTTAAAAAAATTTTATGTGGTTAGTTAATTGGGTTTTGCGGAGTGTACATGAATGCATGGTGAAACCCTAGTTCCCCACCTTCGGTTACAAAATCCTAGCCTTTTGGTGATGAAATTGTATTAAATTTCACCCAAGCATTATGATGTGTCCCAGTAAGATCTCCTAAAAATTTGAAAGCCATTGTTTTAGTGGAACATGCATTATAATTTTTTTAAGACCAATAGGTCTAGCCAACTCTAGAAATGACCTATCAAATTCTTCTTTTCCCGATTCCACTCAGGTCCAATCCTTGGATTTTTAGCTTGAAGTTCATATAGTGTTGACTAACCTTATACGTTCACCTAGGCCCAATTGTAGTGTTCCAACCCAAAAACGAGACTTAGAAAAATTGGTTGAGGGCCTAGGAACACTATTCTTAGCACCTTGGCACAACCTTAATGGACCTTGACTGCAATGTTTGGCACCACTTAAAATTCATTTGGTTAAATTTGAGAATAAAACCCTAACTATTGGACTTTTCTAACTAAGTGTACTTGTAACTTTAAACCTTAATTAATGTTACCTAGTGAGGTTAACAAATCATTAAGCAATATGATTAAGTAATTAAGCCCTTTATTGTTGTACATATGTTGTGGCATTGCCTCGTGTTTTGTGCCAATGCGATTTGAGATTGATTCGAGCTTCCTCTGCTTATTGGGTTACACAGAGTGAGCTCATCAGTTAGGACGAGGAGTTCATTTCATCCAGGTGCTCATGAATCTTCTGCTTCACCTTTCTTAAACTCCTTGAGTGTTGAGTTTAATTGAACGTAAGATGTAAGACATTGTCGGTGACTTTATATTGGATCCCTCTGATGCTGGGATATTTTGTCAATTTTTCATAGTTTAATAAAACGACAATGACGAGATCTTTTGTTACTTTTCAAACTGAAGATCTTGAAATTTAGTATATAAGTCCCTCCCTAAGTCTATTAGTTAAGTGCACATGGTTGTATGAATTACATTAGTACTCCTATATATCCTAAGTAGAGTACTACAAATGCAGTGTGTTTCCAAAATTTGTGGCACAACCTAATTCTTCTAAACCACTAGAGTACATTGGTGGGTGATATATAAAGGATGGGAGGGCATAAGGGTAAGTATGTATGTACGTACGTGTGAAGTTGTCGAGTATTCTCGCTCACTTATTGTATAATGTTCGGCTGTATTGGCCTCAAGTTACTGCCTTGCGACGGATTCTGAAAATTTCTGATTTTTTTGTGGGTATTGAGATACAATTTGCCAGTATTTTGCGCATTGGTAGTTATTCTTAGATTACTAATCAATTTGACTATTGACAAATTTCTTATATTTATGTAGGTGAGTATGTATGTCAGTAACCAGTTTATGTGGATGGATTAAGAGGCTCCTAGTGTGGGGAAGATGTTGTGTTGACATTGTATTATGTACTACAGACTGTGATTTTGTATGAATTATGTAGTTGGGACTTGGGTATTCAGAAAAATTCACTTTGTGATGTACTATGATTTGGGCTGGTACCCTAGACCTTGTTACGATGCATGTGGATCTGTTTTCGTGTGATTCATGAGTTACTATTATTTTATTACAATCATTGTGTAGGGTATTAACTTTAGGGCACTCTAACGATCGTCTACTACGTGTGTAAGATTTAAAGTCCCGAAATATGATGGGGAACATACTAAGTATTCTAAACTTATTTGCTTGCAGCTGTGTGTGTGTTAGAGTAATGTGGGTTGGAAAAGCTTACAGCCTATACAACATGAAGAGCCCATGTGAAGACCAGGGTTAGGGTATGATACTTTGGTACTCGATGATATTGCGGTAATTTAATTTTTAATATAGTTTTGTGAAACAGGTAATTACCCTACATTTACGCATGTTAAGTTCAATATCATCACAAGAATAAGTTACCTAACTCAATTCAAAACTAAATATAAGAACCAGATCATGCATTCGTATTTTTTAAAGCTCAATCTCATAGTTCCATTAAGAGTGCTGCCTTCATGTATCTCAGAGCGATTATTATATTTTCAAATCACCCTCTCAATTGCTTGGGAGGTGTTCCCTCTCCCGTAACTCAAAGTGTTCACACTAGGAGCTCTCTTAAGTTTAAAAACCTTGATATGATAAAATGATTCAACATGCATTGTTTGAAAATTCTATAAGGTGCCGTCTTAAATCTCCTTAAGCGTTGAAATCCGATTTTGTAAAGTTTGTACGAAAGTAGTCTAACGAACAACTTTTAAATTATAACATCGTACTTCGGTTTGCCCTTCAGTTTTAAAATTTTTTTTTCTTTCAAAAAAAGTCATCCTTTTTTTGTGTAAACTCCCGTGATTTATTTCTCCATTGTAAAATAACTATCCACCTTCATAATAATATCATCCTTCTTCTTTAGATTTAACCTACTTTAGTTTTGATAGGTGTTAGGCTACGTTGAAACAACAATAAGAAGAATAAAATTATGTTAAGCTAAATGGCAACTGTTGCCATGTGGTTGAATAGTTTGTTTCATTAGACACAAGCTAGTAAATCAAACTAAATTTGCGTATTAATTGGAGAAATATTGGAAAAGAGTAAACGTTTATTTTTAAATGATCTCTTAGGATAAAGATGCATTTTCAATATACAATATTCGAGTATTTGGCCTCTCATAAAAGGATCACCAAGTTGAATGTGTGCATAGTCTATGAATTGCTTCACAAGCATTCAAGATAAAATTTTCATGCTAACTTTGGTTACGATCAATCAATGGACCAAAGGTGGGCTTCGCATCGGAGAAATGTGCCAGCTGGGTTGTGTAACACCCCAAATCCGGTTCACGCTCGTGAACCGAACCGGCATGTTACGGGCCCCGGTTAGGTTGGCTAACCCGAACCTAACTCATACGGATCCAATCTCGGCGTCTTAAGATGTAGATACGACTTGTCATGCATGGATAAATTCATAAAACCCTAACATGATACTAC